>JAODAH020039949.1:0-11201 GCA_027574865.2 Coproporus ventriculus | reverse complement strand
TTTATATTCGGCTGTAAGTTTATAATAAATAAATAATTTTTTTTTAATTGATTATAAACGGAAATTGTATATTTAAATTTATGTGTTGTGTTCTCATCTAAAATAAGAAAGAGAAAAACATTAATATCCGCATTTGCTCCGTTTCTAGATCAAACCGCATTAATTTTGGCAGGTAAACTGGGCGCAAAGAAAAAAAGGTCAAAATCGAGCAGGGGATTAAGTTTTGCGCCCAGTTTACCTGTTCGATTTTTTTTCTATACCTGAGCGCGGGGGTCTTAATCCCCTGCTCGATTTTACTTTTTTTTTGCGCCCAGTTTACCTACGTCCATAATTTTAATACAAATAATCATTCTTAATCCATTTAATGTTTAATTAAAAAGAAAACAAGGGTATTTTTATATCTAGACTATCCATATTTTACATTGTAAATGGAGTGCGTAGTATATACAAAAAAATCTAAAGTGTTATGATTATAAGTGCATAGGTGCAAGCTGGTGATCGTCTATTGTTCCCAGGGGTTGGGTATGACATAAAGACATTAATTATAGTACTCCGATTAGACTGCTGACAAGATTTACCTGTCATTTCTTGAAATTATTTATGATCTTATAAACATTAAATGATTACATATTACAATATTATGATTACATATTACAATAAATGTTTGTTATGTCTGTTATTATTAATTAACCTTAATAATTGCACTACACCTGCCTTCTTTAAAAAAGTGAAATCATAGTGATCAGGGATGAGTTCAGTTAAAATTTGAAGGTTGAATATACGCATGGTCTTTACACATCTTCGTTCTCTCCTTAAAAGTGTATTGCACCATTTTTAATATCTAGTAAAAGTACGTAGTTTCTTAATCTATTCTTATGAACAATTTTTTCGTATTATTAATAATATCCTTTATTTTTACATTAGGAGAAGCAATATTTGTGACCTTAAATGGTCCAATATATAGTAAATCATGATTATGTTTTGATTCACATATTAACTGACCTTAATTATTGCACAATGCCTCTTTAAAATAAGACCCATCTCCAGAAAAAGCACTGTTTCGTCCCACTGTGCGCGGCTTCTATTTTAGAAAATTTAAACATTTTGAGAATTTGATGTCATTATTCCAAAATTGCAGATTATGCACAAGATTTTGTCAATGTTGCCATTTTTTAATAAAAAATAACAAACGCGTTTATCACAAAAAAATTCCAAATGAACCTAACACCGCTTCATTTTTTTATAGTCTGTTGGCGCATACGCAAAGGGCGCAAAAAAAACAGTTTAAAAAAATCATATCCAAAATACATATGCTTCGATTTAGCTAATAATTTTAGAAAAGTTAGCTGAAAGCATACACTATAAGCTACCACTATTCGGAAATTTTATACGAACACTTTTTTCGCGATTATTGCCTATTTATAAGTAGCATATCCGGTATATTTCTAACGCCTAAGCTTGGATTTTTATGGTTGCTGCGTATGCCCTGCTATAAAGTGTAAATCTTATGCAATTTTGTTTTAAGTAGTTAAAACAGATGCGGTCAAATGGGCGATAAACTTATTTAAAACAAGCAAATCACCAGGAGCAGATGGAATATACCCAGTGCTTTTGCAACAGGGTCTAAACATTCTTGGATCTGTTCTTACCAAGCTTGAAAATGTCCTTATTGTCATGAGGCATGCACCAAATATCTGATCCTTCGGTAAGGTGATGTTTATAAGCAAGTCGGACAGGTTGGCATTGGAGGGCAACAGGCGTTATCAGCCTATAACCCTGATGTTCTTTGTATTGATGGGACTGAAGAGACTTGTTGAGAGGCATATTACTGAATCTTATAAAAAAATGCACCACATAAAAACCAGTATGCCTATAGCCAGGGAAATGGTGTAAGGAATCTTTACAATGTAGTCCATCATATTTAAAGGTTCTTCAACAGGAAGAGATATTTGGTTGTAACCTTTTTTCTAATAAAAGGGGCTCGCTTCTCCTTTTCATTAGATGATTATCGGTGAACCCAAAGTAAATCAAACTAAATATCTTCACTAAGCAAGAAGGATATCCACAGGTCAGGCACACAAAAATAACTTGAGTTACACTCTACAAGAAACTTACTAGGCATCCTCATCAAGAACAAATTACATCTAAAGCCAGATAGGCAGTGATGTTAACTCGTAGCAATGTAGACAACTCATAGGTCAGAAGCCATATATAGTACATTGGCTGAAGCTTAACATTTATGGTGCAGTGGTGTGGTAACCTAAAACCAATCAAATGCGAATCAAATAATTGCGAGACTCCGTCGAGAGACTGGTTTCTCCTAGCAATCTAAGCACCATACCAATTTCTGTTATGGAAGTATTACTAAATCTGCGTCCCCTTCAGATTATTGTTACATCGGAGGTTAGGTTGTCATCAAACTGGCTACAGATTGCCGAGGACTCGTCATCATTTCCTAGAAATTGTAACAGTGGCGTATAACTGATGTAGTAAAGGAACATCTTCTAGAATTGGAAGCAATCGTATCAGCAATTTTTTTAATAAAATGGAATGGGATAATCTGAACAAACCTTTGGTTTATTATACAGACGATTTTAAGTCGGGTGCTAAGATGGGGGTATTCTGTACGAATGCCCCCGCATTCCCGGACGAAATATTCGCTATGAGTGCCCATGAGATCGTAAGTAAGGGAATTAAGGAGGTTCGAAGAGTCTTACGAGGGGCAGTGAGGTGTGAGGGGAGTGCTGTGTATTTTACAAAGCCACCTACATTACTAATGTAGGAGGCTTTGGTATTTTAAATGGGACCATGTTGATGCAGCCAACTCTAGAGAAACAAATTTTTGTTCAAAAAAATAAGAAAAAGAGCAAGTTTGGCTAAAAATTATTGGCTTAAAATAAATATAAATGAACAAAATACATTTTTTCCTTGAAAAAGACTTAATTACTGCGTGTAAATTTACGCATAAAAAATTGAAAATGTCGCTGAAAGTTTGACAACTACGCATATCGATGAAGTTTTGATTATTAGAGGTGGTATACGTACTTGGCGAGAACACGCCTCCTTCCTTGTCTATCTGCAATTTGACTTACGTTTCGTTTTTTTTCTCACTTTCTCTCATGTGTAGATGTTGTACTAAACATAGTTCATTTATTAATAGATATGCTCAAACGCACACACATCCACAGACGTAGATACATATTCCCAAATCAGACGCTTTGAAATACAAAGGCTGCTGTCCAATGCGATATATGACTATAAGTGCGTACACGTGCTTGCGTGCGTTTGCCAATTTTCACGTATAAAAACAATTACTCGAACAAAACTCTGTTTTTTTCTTCTTAATTTCCACCTTATGGTTAAAGAAAGTGGGAAACTACTCTTTTTTCTTTGCATTTGTAAAGACTTGATCTTCTAATATCTTTGTTTTTTAGCGCGCTAAAATATTTGGAAGAATTATTATTTTTATATTTAGTTCCAAATTGAGAGTCATTTTCTATGGTCTCCATAAGACTCCATGTTAAAATTGAGATTTTGGAATGGCATTTGTTCGGCGGAACGCCGGGAAACCGGTGATGAAGTAGGGGATGGATTGCACTGTGATTACTGGAACCAATCGATGGGAATCAGATATTTCTAGTCGTATCAGGTAATAAAATTAGAATTTTTTTCAGCGTCGTTTAAATTTTACGTGAATTTTTGTTTGGAGTATTCTACACATTGTATTGGCTATTATTAATTCGGATAACTGCAAAAGTTCATAGCCTCGCACAATAGTGTTGTAAAAATATACTAGGTACTATTAAACTATATTATAGCTTCGTGTGTAATATAAAATATACTACTATAGAGAGTGTTTTTTTTAACGCGACCATTAAAAAATACAAAATCTTTCATAGCCACCTTACAATCAATAAAACAGACAAATTTAAAATTGTTCATAAAAAATTATGAATAACTTGAAAAATACAAGTTTATTACACAAAAGATTGGTTGAGCCATCAAGAATGGAATCAAATAAAAATCATAAAAGTATCTTAAATAGTTTACCAGATATAAATTTTTAAATAAACCCTTAAAAACACAATTTTTTGAAGAAATAATTAAACATCTTAAAAACTATGAAAGTGAGATTATAACAATTATAGTTCATTGAGCTCAGAATTTAATGTAGAACTCAGAAATGTATTCGTAAATGGTAGTTGCCGTTTAGAAAAATGAACTTAATTTGGTTCTCCAGTGAGATAATTAATAGCTTATAATAACTTCAAGAAGGAAAGACTTTTACTTAAACAACAAATTTCTTTGGCATATGATAACTATGTCGTTTAAGCGGCAGAAAGCATTAAATCAAATCCTAAATAATTTTGGTTCTTTATTCAAACTAAAAAGGATCAATTACGTATCCCAGGTTTAATTGAACTTGATGAAAACATTTTTGATACTCCTCAGGCTATTGTTGACGGATTTGCAGGCTACTTCAAAAGCATATACTCTAACGGCAATGATAATATGCAAAGTTCTAATCCCAGAGATAACTGAGTTAGAAATTATCACTGTTCTAAAGAAATCTAAGAACTCAATGACTGCAGGACCCGATAACATCCCCATTTTTTTTTGCACGTCCATTTTGGGTCGTCCTTTGCATAAAATTTTTAATTTAACATTAAATTGTACTTTTCCCGATTATTGGAAAAAATCCAAAATATGCCCAGTTTTAGAAGATGGATTTAACTGCAATATCTGCAACTGTAGGCCTATTGCGCTGATATCAAATTTTGCAAAGGCATTTGAAATCATTTTATACTCCCACATATATCCTAAAATTAAATATTTTATCTCGCCTTATCAGCATGGACTTATGAAAAAAGATCAAGCTCTACAAACTTGTAGTTGAGAATAATGTTCAAGTGGACTGTATATACTTTGATTTCATGAAAGCCTTTGATATGACAGATTTTAAAATATTAATAGAAAAATAAAAAAGTTTTGGCTTCAGATAAAAGTTGTTTAGTTTAGTTTAGTCTCTTATAATAATTTCACATCTTTTGAATATTGTGCATCGTCAGGGGTTCCGCAGGGATCATATCTGGGCCCC
The DNA here is from genome assembly GCA_027574865.2 of Coproporus ventriculus. NCBI lineage: Eukaryota > Metazoa > Arthropoda > Insecta > Coleoptera > Staphylinidae > Coproporus > Coproporus ventriculus. The sequence continues at coordinate 6,103 of JAODAH020039949.1, read as the reverse complement.
TTTTTATTTTTATTATTTATTAATGACTTTTCTGATTTCTGATTTATCTTCTAACTTGCAAACATTTACTGTTTGCCGAGATTTACAAATCTTTATACAAATAAATAGCATTAGTAATTGTCAGCGATTACAAGAAATTATTTACATTGTGAATGACTGGATCTGCAATAACGGTCTATTTTTAAATATAAATAAATCTAAAGCTGTAACAAATACAAAGAAGATTAATTCAACTTTATTCTAATATTCATCAAATGGTACTGTAATTATGAGATGTGATAGTATTAAAGATTTAGGTATTACTTTTAATGGAAAGTTATCCTTTTCAAATCATATAACAACTACAGCAGCTCGCGCAAGTTAGGTCGTGATGTGAACGCTTATTGCAATGAAGAGAAAAACTGTCTGTTACAGGATTTACGCTGGTATTTATATTCTTTTCAAATCCTGTATTGATAACAATTTCTAAGAATCTTATTAGATTCATCTATTGTGCTTTATTGTTAGATATAATTTGCTTTGCGTTCTATTATGAACGCGATACTTGGGTCTTACCATTACAGGGTTTGCATTACAGTACGTCACTTTTACAAATTTATTTATTTACGCAATTTAATTACAACAAAAATAATAAAATTAATATATAATAGGGATGATAATAATATAATATAACACGCATATTGTTTGATAGTATTCATACTGCGCTATACGAAGGCTTTAATAACGTTTAAGCACTGATTGTTTTATGTAATTCACTGGTAAAAACTGTTTTGGAGTATAGTTCAATAATATGGAATTCATTGCATCAAACCAAAATTCAATTTCTTTGGGCCGCCTCTAATGGCCCAAAGAAATTTTTTTAAATATGCAGTTATAGAATATTCAAGATTTATCGCCCCAAGATTTTGAAACAACTTATTATTGCAACAATGTAAGGAGGTTCGATGAGTCTTAAGGGGGGTGTGCTCTGAATTTTAGATGGGACGACACGAAAAAGAGCACGTTTGGCTAAAAATTATTAGCTTAAAATAAATATAAATTGACAAAATACTTTTTTTAAGACTTAGTTAGCACGTGTAAATTTATGCACAAAAAATTAAAAATGTCGCTGAAAATTTGACAACTCCATATATCTATGAAGTTTGAAACTTGGTGATTTTTCTTAATTTTCACTTTATGCTATATCAATGTGGGAAACTACCTTTTTTCTTTGCATTTCTAAAGATTTGATCTTCAAAAATATTTGTTTTTTAGCGCACTTAAATATTTGGAAGAATTATTTTTTTAACATTTAGTTCCCAACCGTGAGTCATGTTCTATAGGTTCCATAAGGCTCAATGTTAAAATTGAGATTCTGGAATGGCATTTATTCGGCGGAACGCCGGGAAACCGATGATGAAATTTTGACCAGCAATGTGTTTGTTCTTCATAAATAACATATTAAAATTTCAGGCTTCAAAATTTTTGAAAACAAAATCATCAAACCTCCTTAATGCTTTGTCGCTTGTTTCAAGTTGAGTTATGTTTTTTACATAAATTAATTCACAATGAAATAGACTGTCCTAGTTTATTGTTTGAAGTCAAATTTTTAGTGCCACGTTTAAATTCTAGAAGCTGCTGTTATTTCTATACACATTGGCAAGAACTTATGTATTGGCCACCTGTATATTTTACAAGTTCAACAAAATAGCTGATCAATGTGATAATTATGTAGATAGCCAAACAGGGACTTAATGTTGGCCGTACTGCAAATGTTATTGACACTGAATCTGATAGTGACAATTGAGTTGAATAAATTTAATACCATCACAGATAATGAGGCTATTATGAAACACGTTTGAGTATGTTATAATTGCAAAGTAGAAAAACAGTTTTTACGTACTTGCAAGATGAATTGTCTTAACACTCTTATTTTATCCTATTATTAAAATTTAGTCATTTGATATTAAAATTTAATTTTCAACTTAATTGAAAAGTTAATCAAAATGTGTCAAAAAATGATATCGCGCGCATAAACTTCCACAGCTAAATAGACAATTATGTTGTATTATATTAAAATATTGAGAATACGATACATAAAATGTTTTATTAATATGTCCGCTAACACTGCACGAAGTCGGTGTATGTTTTAAACTAACTAAAATTAATAAATCATTTCAGCATGAACTTCTATATCAAATTTATTTGGTGCGACAGAAAAATATTAAATATTCATAAATTGAACACATATTACAATAATCTACACTTTTAAGTTTGAGAGAGTTTTTATACTGTACATAATTAATTTGAAATATAAAGTATTTGATTTGAAGTATTAAGTTAATTACTTCCATTTTTTCATGTTGCAATTAAAAATTTACATGACTTTTAGAACTCATTAATTTATAAATAAAGATATAAAAAAATGAATGGATTGAGCCTCTACTTTTTGATAGTTAATTTTGTCAGCAAAGATAAATAAAATAAATTCTCGGCTTCATCAAACAAATGCACGGAAATGAAAAGAAAACACCATATTCATAACAAATTATGAAATGGATAAGGAGTATATAAATATTTACAAGTAAGGATGAAAATTAAAAAATTGAGTATGAGAATATTAACAGATAAATGAAATATAAATGCGCTTAAATATGGATATAATGCAGTAATTGGGAAACCTCAAGGGGTTTACGGTAATAAACATTTGAATAGAGGTGTGGGTATCAAGTCAATCTAGTCGTTAACAAGAGATTCTTTAACAGATTTTAAAGATTTAAAAAATTTCTATTGATTATAAAGTATTTAATATATCACTTTAAATCGCTGAATGTAAAATTTTTAGTTTCTGTATTGCAGTAAAAAATTACCTGATTTAAAATATGATTAGCAAAGGTTAAGTCTGATTTATTTAATTTAAAATATCTAAAATACTAAACAAGCTGTTTGTTCTAGATAAATACCCCCAAGAATTGAAGGATGCGCTGGTCGTGACCATCCCCAAGAAGTCTAAGGACCTAGAATGCCGGAAAACTGAAAGAATGTATAGCGATTGCGGCAAAATGAGGACAAAAGCTGGAGCAATTCTAAGCAATTCGCTGAAATCTGTACGGCTTTCAACATAGGAAAAGAGCAGTGGATTATAGGTCTTTAACTGGAGGAGATTGGATGCAAATGGGTTGGTGCGAAGATGCAAGACCGCTACCGTTCTCTTAGACGTGGAGCAGATTGTTTGTAAGAATATAACTATTATAAAAATAAATAAATTTATCTAAACCTATTTTAACATTACAAAAATTATATAACATTGCATTTCGAATTCTCATGCGTCGATTCACACTCTTTCCACCATGGGATTTGTGGGTGTACCAAATAGAACGCCAATAAGTGAATAATAACATCCGTTATTAAAAAAATACAGATAGAGGGACCATTCTCAGGTGGTGAAGCGAGCTGGCTCTATGGTCTACCAGTAATACCACTTGACGCGAGATTGAGTGGTCGTGTATTCGAATCCCACTGGAGCTAGAAATCTTTTATCTGTAATTTAATTGTTAAAAATTTAATTACACCTAAGGATGTGTTTATTCTTAAAAATTTGAATTTAATTTCATTTCATGATTAATTTCACGGGTGGTATTAATAATTCTCGGCGGTTCTAGGTTATATGCGCGTAGAAGTGGTTGGTTTGTCCGGTTGATGTTTCGGTGCAATTACATATGCCATCCTCAGAAGTCGCTCGCTTACTGTATCGAATGCTTTTTTTTTCCTTCCAACAAGACAAGTTTCCTTTTTTTATCTGCAGGACTTCTCTGTAGATTTGGTGCCATTTATTCTCAATTTTTTAAATAATCTATGCAAGTTGTTGTTGTGATCAGTAGTTTCTGCATGTTGCGCTAGTGTATTGTTGTTGGTCCTTTGTCGCACCGCTAAGTCATGTTCTTTGACCCTGCATACAATTCTTCTGTTTGTCTGTCCAATATAAATCGAATTGCATCCGTGAATGAAATGGTGTGGTTGAAAAAAAATCTGTAAGGCTATTTGTCCATGTAGCCACACAACAAAAGTGTCGTCTACATATCGATACCAAATCTTCGGTAAAAAGTTCGCTGTTTGTAAAATCTTTTCTTTTAAAGTGTTCACAAAAATCTTACCAATACCGGTGACAACGAGAAACCCATAGTGGCACCTTCTTTTTGTTTATAAATATTTTCCTCAAATATAAAATATGTGTTGTTTATGCAGTGTTATGCAATAAGATTCATAAAATCGTCATTCATTTTTAAGTTGTTATAAAGTATTGACATTGTCTCTGCTATAGAAGTTTTTGTGAAAAGTGATACCACATCAAAGCTTACATAACATCTCCACGCTGAAACAAAAATTCTTTAAGTTTATCAGGGAAATATTTAGAGTTGCTTATGTAGCTGTCATTTTCCGTCGAATAAGATTGTAGTATTCTAAGTTTCTTAAATTTAGCTCAATCAGAAATCAAATAAGGAAATAATACCAACACTAAGCACGGAAGGAATTGTTTACAATTAAATTATTACAACTGGTCGTAAAAACACATAGTTACCTATGTAATTTTTGAGAGTTTATTAAATTTAATAAAAATAATTGATACTGTAAAAAGTGAACTTTAAAACTCGGGCGGTTTATCCATATCGCACTTGGATGTTTAAGCACTCCACCATCGGCGTCGTGCTTAAACTTAATTCGCGTGCTATATAGACACTCTAACCGTCCTTGTTTTAAAAACTACCATTATATACCAAATTGCAGTATTTATTACCAATCGATGCAAGGGTAGAACAATTCAGAAATTAATTTAATGAGCAATTATTTTAATTCGGATGCGCAATTTCTACAAATGGCTATGAATCTTTTGATTCAAAATTCAATTTTTATGTATCGCATCCAATTATTTTTCAATTTACGCGGGTATTATTGGATTTTCAATCGAAAATATACGTTAAAATAAAAATAGCTCGTTCCTTTACAAAAAAAAATGAGGAAAGAAATAAAAAAAGAAAACTTTATTAATACTCTGATTCAAAATAATAATAATAATAATAATAATAATAAAACATCTAAATTTACATTTTTGAAATCAACCAGTTTAAAAATATCCCATTTTAAATTTCTCGAAAAATATTCTTCGCATTTTTCTATTAGTATTTTATATGATAATTTCGTATTTTCACTTGTACATAAAGTAGATAAATTTACTATGCTAATAAAATTTAGTGAAATAACTTGTCTTTATAAACACCCCATTAACGGATTAAATTTATTTTTTTGCGAACTTGCAGGTACGGATAATCCTTACCCTTCATGATAAGAGGATTAGAATTTTGTTTTGGGCGAACTTGTACGCATCCAATCCAAAAAGCAAAATTTAATGATGTTAATTTAGTGGAAAAAGTTTTACAAGGGAAAGGGAACAAAGTGTATGTAAAGTGACTAGAATTAGCAAAGAAATTTAATAGTTGGATAATTAAATTAGATGTATTACCTTAAATTGTGAAGAGCAGTAGTTTATTGTAAATATTTATTTATAAATGAGATATATTATAAATAATATGTATTACTTGTAATAATTGTTTGGTTTGTTTAGCAATATATTTCGCCTTTCAGCATCATCTGGCTACTGACTGATCCTGTTTTTTTTTCCTTCCAGCAAGAGGAAAATCTTTTCAAGACGAATAACTCACTCCGAGTCTCCAAGAGACTCATCGTGAACAGTGTGGAAGTCTTCACACTTCACTTCACACCACCGGGCGACATACCCACTAAAAACCCCTTGTGTTAGTACGTTAGTCATAGGAGTAGCATGCAATGCAGCTTTTAACATGAAATAGTGAAGTTTAAATTAATGTGAGGGAGTGGGCGGTAATTAGGTGATGGAACTGATCCTGCTCATGTTCTTCCCTTATACAGCTTGGTGAGTGGTTGGTAGGTGGCGTCTGATATTGCGTTTATTTGTGTGTTAATTATATTATTTTTAAGTTTTTCCAGATTGTTCATTTTTATTCCTTTGCTTGTGTGATGTAATCTGGTGAAAGTTTCGTTAATAGTGCTTGGTTCGTGGCCGGTTTTATTTAAATGTTCAGCATAATTA
>JAODAH020039917.1:0-14442 GCA_027574865.2 Coproporus ventriculus | reverse complement strand
TATTAATAATAATTAAGTTGAAGTGAAATATGGCAGTTCATTTATTCATAATGCATCAAATTACGATTATAAAATTTACTATGGATTAAGTTATTGACTTAAATACAATTCTGATGCCAGATTATATAGATTATATCCCTCGTACATTTTAAACCATATCTTATTTAAGAATTTTAGAGAAATAAGCCAATCACAGCAGTATATCAATAAAATACATTCACCTTCTTTCCAAATTGACCAATAACGTGCTACATGAGCTGCATATTTAATTTGGTGTTTCACTTGCTTATTGGTTTAATTAGAGAAGTACATAGCAACAATTTCAACATCAATTGTATCTGACATTTCTCCCCTAGAAATGTCATAAATTATAGAATATTTTGAGATTGACAAAATCAAATAATTTTTATTGTTCGTGGTATAGTCAAAACAAATATCCCGCGACCACTTTTGTATATTCTAATATTTTCTCTCTTTTCGTGAAAAGTATTTTTGAATATACAAAAGTGCTCTTGTGATATTATCACTGAAAATAAATTTTTTCAAAGAAAGTTAGTACCTAAATTAATTTATTCTGTTAATTTTGCGCATTAATTACTAGTCCGAATAAGAAAAGTAAGTCGGCTCTTATACATTTTACGATTCCGTGTTTAAAATTCCTTTTTAATTACATAGTACTCAGATGATTTATTAGAGGAAATAATAATTTTATATGCAAATTCAAATCAGCAGTAAGATAATAACATTTCAAGACAAATATACAAGATTAAAATGGTAAATTACCAACGAATTCATTAGTACTAATACTTTATAAAATGTGTTTTTCATTATAATCACAACATAAATCCCCTATGTATTTTATTCTATTCACAAAAAGCTTATACTGTTAATTAAACCCGCTTCAATGATTTCATCATACCGCACACGGCATATAATAGATTTTTTTGTGTGTGGTTTAATACAGAGAAAAAAAAGAGAATGATGCGCATTGCATAAAATAATGAAACGGTTGTAACTGGGTAGTTTGACGTGTACATAAAATGTAACACATGTCGTTTTGCGTGCCACCCACAACTCATAAACACGCACTCTACAAAGAGCTCGTAAAACTAGCAGTTAAACATGGCCTTTTTTCGTATGTTTTTGTATATTTTTGATATAATAGCTATTTTAGGATCTTAGGATGTATAAAAAGAAGCAAACAACTTTCTTTTCTTCTATTAACTTTTCAACTAAATTAATTTTTAGGTTTTATACTCATTTTTATTTAATTAAATTAATTATGATTGTAAAATAATTAAGAAATAAAATCCTTTTACACCGGAAATTAAAGAAAAAAAAGAAGGAAAAATATGACGTGGTTTTTTTTATAAATGAAGTCATGCAAGGCAAATCGAATCTAAAATGCTGTTATAAAAGCCAATTATGTTTCTTATACAAAAATACTTTATATTGTAGCGAGTTTTCTTTCCCCATTCAAAAGCTCACCACAAAACGATCCAATTGTTTATATTGTATTTTCATATCTTATAAGAACATTAGAATTTAAATAATGCGTTAGGAAAGGGAGCTAAAAAAATAAATAAAACGAAATCGATATACAAAATAAAAGTTTCGTGCTCGTTCTTGTATTATAAATGAATGTATAAAAAAGTAAATCTATCCTTAGAATATATACCATGAGAGGGCAGAATATTTATATTGTTAATCGAGCTATAAATCTGAAACATGTATTAAATGTATGTAAATTTAAGCTAGTAGGTTAAACGATTTGATCGGTAACTTATGCTGTGGATTTTATAAGCCCTTGGTAGGATTTTGTTTGAAGGGGCGCAAACACAAGTTAAGTGCCGATATGAATGAGCCGACGTGCTTCTGAAGACACAACGCTACTCTAATAAGTAGATCAACATCTGCAATTACAACATAAAGTATGGCATGCATTTTAAAAATAAAAAAACCTCTACTTCAGTGAAATTACAATTCCCAAGCAAATATTTACCCCGTTGTCCGTGCATTGATACCGCGGAATTCTTTGATGTTTGCGTTTGATTACAGAGCTTTCTCATACAGGCTTTTAATTATATTTCAAGTCGCCTCTTTCATTTAGATGGTAATTTTCTTTCAAGTATTTTTTTAGATAGAATTTTTTAAACGTTCTATATAATATAACTTCACACCTATTTTAAATTTAAATTATACTTACATCATGGTACCAAGTTATTTTATGCTGTTTTGGATTTGATTGTATCATGCATTCGAAATATACATCATCACCTTCTTTTATATCTTGTGCGTTTAATGTACTCCCTAAATGTAGTTGAACTTGTGGGGGATCTGAAACATAAAAGATAAATTTTAGTGTGTTTTATTAATTTATGTATCAAAAAAAAGTTTTATATCTCCCAGACAGTATACAAAAAGCGGTTTAATTTGATCCTTTATGAAGCTTTTCTTTATGATACCTACACGTTTTGCGTATGTCATTAAGATGACTGAAAAGATTACCATATTATAATATTTAAATTTGAATTTACAAAAAAGTTGTTATTTTAGTAGAATATTGAAGAAATGTACATTTTTATTTTGTTAATTAAAACGAATGAAAATTTAAATGAGAGGAAACCGGAATTTAGTAATTGTGTTGTCGGAAAGTGTGTTTAATTGTGGTGGAAGGAAAAATAATTTGCGATTAAAATCAACCTCCCGACAATAAAATATTAACAATAATATATCGGATTCGTGCAAAGCCCCTTAAATAATCCGTTGTTTTCCCCAAAAGAACTTTAAATAATATTTCATTCGTTTCCCCGGCCATTAATCCCCTCCCATCGAAAACATTCCGTATTATATTAAGTCCTTTATCATTGAGGAATTATACAAATGGGTTCACTTAAAAACAAAACGTTTCCTAATACATCATAGAGGAAACTTTTTGACGTGTTTTTCGAAATAAATTATGCGACTTTCGATCAAGATTATACGCGGAAATTTATTGTGGATTACTGGATGGGAACTTTTCTACCTAAAAATGAATTTGTTGATGTATAATATAACCAGGGAATGAGTGAGATGAATAATGCAATAATCTATCATGTGAAGCAACCCCGTAAATCTGAATGTGACCCACATACATTAACAACATTTTCAACTAACATATACTTTTCGGTAAGTCAGTTAAAGTGAATGCACCAGTCATCTTTTAAGTAGTACTTATCTTCATATTTATTATTCATAACCAATGTTACAGTGCATCTAAGGAATGAGTATACGTACATATTTTGCTCTTTACATTTTCACAACGTACTAACATAAATTTGTGGAAGGTATTTCAAATGCAAAGCTGAAATCAGGTTATAACTTATTTTTCCTTTGTAACTTTTGATCAAGTTCCTTATATATATAATTAACTAGATTTTATAACAATTTCTACTATCAGTACCAACAATATTTTAAACCCAAAACCCTAAAGATGATTAATTTTATCTTGAATATAATGAGCAGTAACAGTGGTTAGTTTAACTGTGTAACTATATATTATATTATTATAATTAAACATACGTGTAACATTCCCTTTTATGTTTATTGTTAACATAACTTCACCTTCTTAATGTATTACTTGCTTAATACGTTTCGAGGGTAACAAAGTACCTGGAAGTATATCATGTTAGAAGTATGATAGATTTAATTAAAAAATATTATAAGGAGTGTTCCTGCTACCAAAGTTTTTCCAGAGAAACAAAAGTTTAAAAGTCAAAATAAAAACGCTTTAAAGAGGGGATGTGGAGGGTTAAGGCACCTAGTAATGCTAAGGGCAACTTTCTAAAATTAAGAAACTAATTTCAACAGCGTAACAAAACAAGATAATACAAAAGAGTTGCGGAATTTTAAACAAAGCACAGAAAGTTTTTTGGTGGAATAAATACAGGCGCACGCCATCTTGTTAATTAGGGATATTCTCGTGGTCGGTCACATTTCCACCCTTTTTCCTTTTCGTACATTTAAAATGACGTTAATAATAATAAGGATACCATAACGGTTTAAGGCTGTAATTTATAATTATAAAATTATGAGAATTAAATTTAATTTTAAAAGTTTCTTTTGGAAACAAATTTTTTCTTAAATTTTAAAATATATTTAAACTAATTGAAAAATAAAATTTAAAATATTAAAAATCAAATTATCAAAAAAAAAAAATATTTTTACAATGAAAATAAGAAAAAGAATTGAAAATAAAGAGAAAAGGAAAGTTTATTTGCAAATAAAATTTTCCATTCGAGAAAATACGGATGCGAATATTTTGAAATAACATAAATATAGAGGGTAGGGGAAGATGAATTTTATTTGAGGTCAAAATGCACCTTTCGCATTTTCATCCAAGATTTAAGAGATTATAAATTAGAATTACGGAAGCGACCATTTTAATTTAATTTCGAAAGTTCCCCTTTGCACGTTTTTCGTTTTAGTAAAATCTGATACATTCTCTCCACTACGGTGTTATTTCTTCATTAAGCAATTCGTACGTCACATTTCTTTGCAGCGCACCAGGTGCACTTCATCTTAACCTATATTTATTCCCCAGTAACTTCTATTACCATAAAAAAAACACTTAGAGATGGGTAAAATCAAGCAGACCACAAGGGAAAACAAGATGGAAACAAATAGTGTCTCATTCGATGTCGGAATAAAGCGATTTCCATAATTCAAGTAGAGTAAATGGTCGTTTTCGAAGTAAAAAATTATAGCACATGCCAGTTCCCCACCACACATATCTCTACAATTGGAATTGTAACCAAGGGAAACCCATTTTAGGTGCGCTAAAACTAAACCAATTCCCTTCCGATATTATTCCATCTTTATTAGAACATTCACATTTACATCTCTGGAAAAAGGAAGGTAGCATGCATTTCCCTAAAGTGCAAGAAAGAGATGTACCGGTAAAATGAATGCAAGAATTGTAATTTTATCTGCCCCAATATGTCCAGCAAAATTTAAATTAGTAAAAAAATATTTTTTTTGGACTTTTTTACTTCTTAGAATAGTTTGAATCGATACTTCATTCTCATTTTATAAATAAAATTTATTGTTAACGCTGACCTCGCTTAACATTGTATCAGTAATGGGACCTGGCGCGTATATTTTACTACTTGCCACCTTTTATTACTTCTATTGAATTCAATCGATGAACATGAAACATTTCCAGTAAAACTTTACTCATCCATATTTCATATCGATATGCAACTAATATGTTGCAAAATTTTTTCAAGTACAAAATTTATTTCAAACACATTTCATTCAATTTTTTTACAATAATCGAAAATTATATTGGCCAGTGTGTACTCTTTAACAGCTATTAGACTAATTAAATAAATTTTTGAAAATTTAGGCAGCCATATTATTACCCCATTTCTACCACCCCATATTTTTTTATGTTATGTCTGAATATTTTATTATAAATAATAGATGTAGGCTGTAAGCTTAATAATAATAATTTTTTTTTCGAAGCACAATCGATGAATCAACAATAAGGATAAAATTAAATTTTCTTATTGCTTTCTACGAAATAACCAATCAATTAATATCATATTGCGTAACCAAATTAATTAACTCTGTTTCTCAATGATAATAATTAAGATTTCCAATTTCTCATTAAAATGATAATTATAATTTAACAATATAATCAATTTCTAAGAAAATTTACCTTGGGAAAATTAATTTCATTTGTTGTAATGCAATATTTTAATTCTCAGTGAATTTTAAGCTTTAATCTTAAGAAATTCATTAAAAATATTTGTGATTTTAAAATTTCTTATTCAAATTATGGAAGAAGTGCTTTGTATTTTAATGTAAAAAGCAAATTCGTACGTGCAGAATTTAGATGCTTTAGGTTAAATAATGTTAAATGTAGTAGCTTTGAAAGTTTAATCTCACGTAGGTGAATTCGTGAGGAAAACTATTAAATGTGTCATGTAAGAACATGAAATGGCTTCGTGAAAAATTGAAGTTTTTAATTTTAAAAATTATAAAACATAATCAGTGGTGATTAATCAGAGTAAACAAATGCAATAAACAGTTTTAATGTAATTAATCAAAAAGTATCAGATAATAAGAAATAGAAGATTGTTTTTAGTATATTTTAAAGGAAGAATTCCGAATTATAAGTTTCTACTTAAAAAAATTTTCGCATAAATTTTATTTTACGCCTAAAGAATATCGATTGAACGTGTAGATGTGTGCGACCACCTGGTTTTCGTCGATACAAAACTGCCACGAGTATACATCTTGCGCCAACATAAAAAAAAAATATATTAAAGTGGTTCGGCCATATTTACGATGTCTGAATTTCGCGGATACGTTTACCCTGCTATACATTTACATGAAACGCATATCATCGCGTTTTCATTACGTACATAACGAAAAGCACAGCGTTACACACAGCGATTTTCATCTTATTAAGAATGCTTGGAATTGTATTTTATGATTGCAATAACCTTGCCGCTGACAGATATTTTGGTGAAATCGTTCCTCACCAAATTTCACCGCAAATATTCGTGTAATGGAGTACACCTAGTACGTTTTTAGTCGAGTTGGGGATTGAAACGATGAATATTTATAGGGGAATAAATATTTACCATCCTGTTGTCTTTTTATTCGGCATTATAAATACAATAAAAATGTCAGGACAAGAAGCGACTTAAAGGGGGTGCATAATATAACCCTTATTAGGGCGGATTTGGAACCCAATTTCCAATAAAATTAAATTGATGCTGAAATTTTAGATTGAAAACTTTAATCTTTATCGTTTGTATCTGATTTGAAAGATATTGTCTTATATTTTTTTTCTGTTGGTGAAATACTTTTCGGGTCGATGAAAATCGTCGGTTTAATAATCCTACGAGTATTTAAAAGTTTAAAATGGAACCAGTAAATTAGAATTTATGCATGACCTAATTTAAATTTAAGATGTTTTCATATTTATTCCTTTTGGTAATTAGTTTATAAAAGAAAATTAATGCCTCTTATTAGAAACTTGAGGTAAAGAAACATGTTTCATCGTCTTATTTAGTAATATTGCAAAAGAATTGATTGAAAGTAAAAATTTTGTTATAGTTGGATTTATTTGAAATTTAAGAACGGAACGAATTATTGCAAAGTGATAAAGGAAAATCCAACATAAAATGATGATATCGATGTATTTGTGAACGTGCGAGTTTCCTTTAAGGATTTCGTGCATATTGACAATTACTTAGACGCGTTGAAGTTGGAATATCTCAGCTGTGAGAGCAATCTGTAGTTGGAAACATGTACATGTCATGCAAAGAGACGAAAACCCAAATCGTTACGCAACCGAATCATTTCGATAACAGGCTTTACGATTTTTAAAACATGACACCATTAAAATTAGAAAACCCTACAAACGACCCGAAACGTAGGTGTGTGTGTGTGTGTGTGTGTGTGTATGTTCTGTTAACGTGAACAAAATCGATCATCCGGATTGATGACTGGAATGTGTATCGTTAAATAAAAAGGGGAGGGCATGCTTTCCAGTTTCTAAATTGGGGTAAAAAGTTATACGGGAAATTTTCAAACTTTAACAACGTCAGAACCGTTTCATTATATAAATTAATATTTTTTCATGCTGAAATATTTAATAAATACGAATTTAAATTTGAAAACAATTACGAGAATTATATGAAGTACTTTCGTTATTAATTATGTACATGTGTTGAGTTCACGCAAAAACAGACTAATTATTACAAATTACTATAATCACAAAATGTAATTTGTTCTGTTTTAAAAACGGATATTTTATTTATAAGTTCCGTTTATTTTTTTATTCACTTGGGAATAATTGAGTTAATTTCAAATGATTTCAATCAATTTATTATTTAAAATTCTTTCTAAAGCAAAAATATACAAAGGAAAATTTAAAAAAAAAATGTATAAAAAGTAAAGCAACTTACAGACTACATTCAACTTAAAAGAATCTTCTTGTCCCACACCGGGTAACTTGGGGTTATCTCCTCGACACTTAAGCAATGTGTTATCATCCTCAGGGACCGGAGCAAATGTTAGTGAGCTCGTCACAACAGTTTCATTCCCATCTTCAACAGCCTGCAAGGAGAAAACAGACAATACCGATTAACAAAGCACGTGTATATGCAATAGGATTGAGGTTCGTTGCATAATTCAAAACTTGTCCCAAATAACACGTGCACCTAGTTTTGGTTGGTTATACATTATTAATTCGATTAAGACACAGGTGACAAGATTATAAGGGGAAATCAATTTGAATGTATTAAATTTAATCCTATTTGTTCAACCATTATTACAGTTTACATTTTTTCTTCCGCTAGGATTTATGTAACAACCGATGTACATTATGTAATAAATGCATGAAATTGAATTTCGATCCCCCGGATTTCAAAATTTAACCAACAAAAGTTTCGTTACATGATATTAACATTATATTGCAAGAGTTAATAATAAACTTCAATTTTAGGCACTTAACAAATGAATGATTTAAATTTTTTTTTCAATTACCAATTTAAATGTAAAATAATGTAAAGTCACATTAAAATGATCCAACTGAAATTTTTTTACTATTTTGACATTTTAAAATACAAACAAAATTGTTAAATTATAAAAAATAATTATTTTCCCATAAAAAAATATAAAATAAAATGAATAATTTTGTTGAATTAAGGTAATAAAATATGAAAGATGCTTTCAGAATTTATATACTTTAAACATTTGGGCACAATTATCACCAAAGTGCATACTGCTGTATTTCACATCGATCACATCGTAATTACTTGCTTTTAGGATCAGATTTTACAAAAAAAAATCTACTCAACTATATTTTTTCAAAATAAAAATAAATTTAAAAAAATTAAGCAAATAGAGTGTAACATTTTATTCTTGTTAGTTTAAAATGGTCATGTTACCGATTTGTAGGTACATTCATTGCAAAATTTTTGTTGAGTTTTATGTATCCCCGAAGCCCATAAATCCGAGAACGCACATAAGAAATTGTGTTCGGATCCGATAAAAATAAATGTAAACATCTGCAGACATCAATTTTATTTCCAATTTAATCCGGAATCAACATTAAACCTGAAGCGTTACATTTCATTATTTAAATGTATTTCGGAGTGTTGAAAAAGTAAAGAAAAACTTTGTCTCGCTTTATCGCAAATAGCTTGTAATTCAATATCACCCCATTAAAAGCAATGCAGAACCAGTTTTTTTTTACTGTAAAAGATTTGTGTGACCTCCAGATAAGGCCAACATTTAAATGGCAAACTCATAAAACTTATTTATAGCCAGATTGAATGATTTAAGATTAGCTGTTTTTTTTTTTAATTAAAAAGAATAAAAAATGTAAACATTACAATTGTTTAACATTAAATTAAAAAAGAAAAGTTTTAAAAAAATGCAAAGTGAAACGAGAAACTTAAACTTGTAAAATATTTTCATCCTTCTGAGTTAGAGTTTTGAAAGTAAAATAAGGAAATAAATTAGAAATTTAAATAATGCTTCCCTCTCACCTGTCTTCCATATTTAAAATTGAACTTAATTAATTAAATTAAGAGGTATTGGGCAAATTTGCAATTCTAAAATTTCTAGAATTCTTAACCTTGTGACCTCGTACTTGGCAACATTAATTCAATTCATACCTGACATTTGAATATTTAATAAGCTTTTAAATAAAATTAATTGCAGTGAGATACATTTCCCTAACATCAGTTTCGGTGCATATTTTATTATATTTCCGAAATATATTATAAATAAATAAATTTAAACTATAACGTGTTGTTGTTTGTGACCAATGAAATTTAAATTTCTCGTTTAGTTAAAGTAAAACTAAATCTTGGTTATTAAGGACACGGCAGATAAAATTTTATGTCGTATTACTAATTCCCCATGAGAGTTTAATATTGGGCCCTATGAGAGGAATAAGTTTAGGTTTTATTACCTTCGAAGAACCCCCGGACTAACCCTGTTTCATACCCATCCGAGAATTTTTTTTAACGGTAGGTAATATGGAAATAAGTAAAGTGCATCTAGAATTTCATAAATAATTACCCGATAAATCTTCCATATGTGAATTTTAAATGCAATTTTTCGCATCGCTTGATGCAGTTTAATGTTGCCAGAGGTCAAATTATAAACTACTTCGCATGTACATAATCGATGTAATGTATGGGGCTAGATTTGTTCATAAATAATTCAGAGGGACAATCGGCACGTATACACACCCGACTCTACAAGTTTGACTACTTTAAAAGCGCCCCCAAAAGTCTAGTGGGTCGACGATTTAACTACCGTGCACGTCAATGAACATCTCCCCCTTCCTCGAATTCATTCCACCATTTTTTCTCCAGTTCTCCAATAGGTAAACATAAAAACAAAATGAAACTGTGTTTCACGAAGGAAAGAACCCTTTGGATGCGGTGCTTTAGCTTACCTAATGGTCCTTAATGTTACACTCAACTTTTTTTTTTGTTTTTGTTTGTGTTCTTATTTTAAATTAATATAGAAATACAAGGGGGTTTTAATAGAATGTCTGCTGCAGCGAAATTTTACGCAATATATTTTCATTGTCCACAATAAGATGAAATGAGGGAATTCAATAATAAAGCTTTCTCGTACACATATAACCCAATATCCGCAATTTTACATTTTAGTGCACTTTACGATAGTTACAATATTTCAAAGTGAAAACGTTCTATCTAATCTAACACGTTATTGTTAGATCTATAATCTACTATTTCTTTATTTGATACATCCATTTAAATTTTATTATTCTAGTAATGAAATAAATTGTTTAATCAAATGAATTAAATGTTCCAATCCATGAAAATACTTTTGAATATAAGTTTGACATTAATTATGTATAAAATTAAATAAAATAGGGGAAGGATGTCATCCCTTTTTCCCTAATAAAAAAAACGATGATATAAAATAATTTTAGTACCGTAAAAACACCCGCCCTGAATATTAAAAGAGGCCAAATAGAGAAGTCTTACGGTCGTCCTGCTTCTTATAAATTATTTTACACATGTTCTGGGTACAATTTACCTACCCCACATTATACGATAAGATTATCATAAAAAATCACCCACAATAGCAATTTAAAACGATAAGGGAAATAAAAAATGCCTATTGTAAAGGAACATGAAATGTGTTTTGTTATTGGTTAAACGATGTATTAAAAGGAAGTTTTGAAAAGTTTATAAAAGGCGCGTTTAATATTTTAAACTCGTATCAAGTCCCTTTGTATGTAACGCAGGGATTGTTAGATGTTAAATTTTGTTTGAGATGTCTGAACTAGAATATGTCTTATCTCCTATCTTAAGGCGATTCAAGACTTTCAAATAAAATAGATGCAACATAAAGCTTTCTATGTCCGCCGTTTTCAGCCAGGGGCCTTTTCTAATTCATCCCTTAGTAATAAAGGAAGATTACATATTCACTTTATATTTCCTTTTTTCTTTTTCTATTCTAATGTGTTGTAATTTATTTTAAATAGGGCTTTACTTTTTTTTACGAAAAGATGGATTCTGATTGATTTGATGATGTTTGGATTTTAAAGATTTCTATTAACGTCCCAGGTTTTTTTTGTGCATAACATTTCGACCCAGATTCTATTCATATACAACGGGAAATGTATTTTACGAATTCTGTGCATTTAAAATGTAAATCTCACCTTTCCCCGTCTGAAGACTCGATTATCCCTTGTCCAAATAATAGTCGCTTTGGGCCTTGAACCCATGACTTCGCATTGTACTAAATATTCTTGATCTGCTATCATTTCACGAGGCTTCTGAAGAATCACCACGCTTATAGGACGTACTATAACAATAAAAAACATTTCAATATACTTTTTTTATATATATTTTATGATAATAATACAAAAATTTTAATTTTTTAATTTAGTAGTTTTAGTATTTAAGAAAATTACAAATTAATTTCTGGTGAATGTGCCGGGCAACTACAAAATATGTGTAATACTTACGCAACAATTCTAATCTGACGGTTTTCTCAGCAGGCATCATCAGTTTAGTGTTGCTAGCTTGACATTTGTAAGTAGAGTTCAAATCCTCTCTCCTAACTCCTGTCACTTCTAATCGGTTGACCATAACATGATTACCGATCGCTTCTAATTGTCCCTCAACCATTCTTTCATTCACAAACCAAGAAACTGTCGGTGTCGGTCGACCTATAACAAAACGTAAAATTAAAAAACTTCAATCAATACTTTAAATTTATCAAAGAGCAATACAATACTCTGTTTAATTTAATGAATTAACACTTCGAAATTACATTAATTAAAAATTAGAAAGCGGAACAAAAGATAAAATGGATACCTCACTGATAACACGCAATTATTCTTTGATGTTGGTGATTTACGATTGTCTTTTTTATTGCTGAGGAATCGAGAACATTTTCAACTTAATTGGATTCTTTTTTGTATGTTAGACCGTGAAAGCTTTCCAAAAGAAAATCTGATTAACTAAGGTGATGAAATATATTCCACTTCTTTTATACTCAAATGTTCTTTCTTATATATTTCTTATACACATAATTAAAGTGACTAAAATTGGAAGCAATACTATTTCCTTTTTATAAATAAGCAAATTCATCAAATCTAGTATTGTAAAGATTTAAATCTTCTCTTTGTACTAATGAGGGTTAAATAGATCTGTAATTTGGGCGGTAATAAATTAATGCATTAAAAATTGAACACCATTGTCGAGATACATAAAATATTCATGTGATGCATGTTTATCTATTTATAATTTATAACCAAAATCAATTTAAATAACAATAAAAGCACGTTTGAGTTCGGAAGGTTCTATTTTGATATTAAATTAAGCATGACAAATATTTACAATTCTATGCGAATATACATAATAATGCGGGTTGTGATGTGTAGAAAACACATTGATTTGATCAATTAGGAAATTATCCGAGAGATAAAATATTCATTTGGGATGTTTATAATATATAATGGAAGTAAGTAGCAAGACAAACCTGAAAATGAATAATTGATGGAACAATTAGTTAAACTACATCCTGTCTTCTGTGATGGTAGATGTGAATATTGAAGGGTTTTATTATTATGGATTTGCATATAATAAAGAGAGTAAGGTTCAATAATTTCAAAATATTTTATTATTATTGGTTGGTTTGATAAATGTAACATTTATCTTATTATGTTGGTTGGTCGAGCAATTTTTATTCAATATCCACTGGTTATATTGCAAAATTGTACCAAGTAGACTAGTGATTTTGCTTCAATGTATTTATATTACAAACTGACGATTTCTTTTAAATTTTAATAGATTAATGTTATTTTTAAGTTAACTGGTGTCAATAAATAAAAATTAATTTAGAAAATGGAAACACTGTGAAACTTTCCTTAAAAGAATTTATTATTAAAGCTAATGATTTATTAAATCTACTACTTCTATTTCACCTGTCAGAGTTCTGTAAAATAACATAAACATCCCAATGTGACAAGAAAATGGAAGTAAATATGTGCATGTTTTGTAATTACAAAGCAATTTATTACAAAAGTTTATGACCGCCTTTGGTGCACTAATATAATAGAAAAAGTATTACATGCAATCGTTAATTATTGATTATTATATCAACGCAATGAAATTAAGTCGTTTAGGATTTACATCATGCAACTGCACAATTTTAAATCAAAATTATTTTTTGTGTATTATATATGTAGGAGATTTCTAATGAAATTTGATTTATGAGACCAACAGTTGACAAAAAAGGGAGTACATGGCATGTTATGGATTTTTTTTGTGTGTGTAACCGAAATTGGGCTATATAACTTAACCGGAATACAAATTAAGTAATAATAGCCGGAAAAAATATATCCCTTTTGGATAGATGGGGTGTGTATTGTGTCGGTACAAATGGGAATTTTCTTTCTTTTCTCATTTCTTAATACACAATCATTTTTTGGCAATCTATCATCCTTTGAGGCTACGATCGTGACGATCCTTCCTGCATTCCACATATTTTTTTACACAAGGAGATAATATTTATTTATTACAAAATAAATACAACAGGAAAGGTGTTGAAAAAGAAATAAGGAAAGAAGAATAATTAAAATTTATGCTTATCTTGCTTCAAAAATAGCAATTTGATCAATTTTTGATTATTCATTTTGTATATAGAATTTAGTTTGCGCAACTTACGTAATCAACAGTCTACAATAGTTTGACAAATAATATAATTCTCAAATAGCTCAAGAGTATTGCAGTAACCCATTGCATCCACTTTAGTATGATTAGCAGCTGTAAGACAAGTTATCTCTACGTCGGATCTTAAGATATGCCAGTGACCTCACTTTACTTCCGCAACTGCTCCAACTGCAATTTTCATGCAATTGAATTTAGTTTTACTATCCAA
>JAODAH020039905.1:0-20343 GCA_027574865.2 Coproporus ventriculus | reverse complement strand
CTCCTAGATTTCCTCTCAAAAGCTGCAAGAAAAATGTTGGGAGAATAGTTCGGTGCAAGTGAAATGAGCGGTGTGTTAACAAGTGAGAAGAGTATGGGGGCGTGTAATGCACCCGCAATTCTATTTTTATCCCCAGTGCGCCATCCCCTTTGTGGTGTGCGGCCTTGGAGCGCGAAACATCGGGAGTGGACGGGCTGCACGAGGCCGCCGCCGTGACCTAATAATCGCACAACTTTAATGATCTGGATCACCTGAAACTGTTAACTGCTGCATATCGGGAGGGAAAAATGGAAGGGACAGTGTTTTATGGCGGCGGCGCGATGGAGGACAACCCCTAGGCCCGAGATCAATATAGACGGCGAGGGGTATAGCCGGGCGCGTCGCCATGCGCCGAACCAAACTCACGTTGGGGATTGAAGGGGGCGACTACAGCGGGGGCTATTGCACTTCGGCGAGACGTATAAATCCTTACAGCTGGGTGCGATTTATACACAGGGAAAGTGCACTGAATTACTTTGACCCTTACAAAAAAGTGGTGCAAATGAGAATACATTACATATTCTCAACTACCCACCACCTACCTCACTTCTACGTATTTTTCAAATGCAAAACTGAAAAAAATACATATTTAAAGAATTTTTTAAAAAAATTTTTCTTATTTATTTAAAATAACTAAAATTTTGAAATAAACATATTAGAAGAACTTGGGCTTAGATTAATGTAGTGAAGTCAGAAAATTTGGAAAGAGGAAATACATACATTTAAAATTCAAATGTAATGAAATTTCTGGACAAATTTAAAAATACAATAGGATCAAAATTATTTTCCACAATTCTCGCAATAACGAGTTTAGAAAAGCGCATTTTATTTTGCTTAAATTGATGTCAGTTTCAAATATTGAATGCTAAAAAGCATCGATCCACATCAAATGTCGTGCTTTGGCAATTAAAGGGTAGAATGCTCATTTACCGTATTATACATATATGTTCTTGAATTGAAGCCTGAATTTCAATTATTTTATTTTCAATAAATAAAAAATAAATTGTCAAAAGACAACAAAGTTCATTAAATGTTAAAATTTCAATTTAAATGTAAAAAATGTAAATTATTTTTTTTTTATAAAAAATACAATCGATGATATAATTTGAAATTTTGGATTCAAAAACATTATTTGAAGAATAGAATATTGAATTGTATTCTACTTTGAATAAATGTACGATTACTGAATTTACACACCTCGTATGTTTGTTTAGCCGGATATATTATTTGTGCGCATTTTTAAATAAAAAGTTTTTTTAAATAACTATTGTTGTTCTTATCTTTCAGTTAAAAAATGGCATAATGATTATGTTGACTCCAATGCAAGATGCACAAAAGATCGCAAATTGATAGGTTTCAATGTCAAATGTGCTTTTTGATACTAATTATACAAGCGTGTAAATAGTTATTGTCAAAATTTACATTTAACCATTAAAGAATCCCGTTATGTCCTTGAACCAATTGTAGAATTTATTTACAAGGAGTGCTGTAAACTGATAATAAAAGTGAATGGTCTAGGTCCATTAAACCTCAATGAATAATTCAAGTGAAGTTTTGTTGCACCTGAAAGCGCGCACACACCTCCGAATTCGAAAACAACCATCGATCGTTTATAAAATTTTCTTGCCACATCAATCAAAACTAGATCAGATCAAATCCATAAATTCCAAACGAGTGAGCGCCTACTTCCACTTTCAATGCAACGCGTCCCAGTTCTCGCTGCGGCTGTTCATTATTTCATCAAGAGAAACGATCGGAGCGCGGAGCAAGCCTCCAGATTTACACAAAAAGCAATCACGCGAAATTCTTTTAGTGACTCATCATGAAACAGACACACAAATGAGGACAATTCTACATTAAATTTTATGGAGCGGAGATAAATTTGCAAGTTATTCGATTTCCGGAATCCAGTAGAATCGACAGCGGATAGTTATTTAACCAGAACGGATTACGCAAATATTAGCGGTTTTGCGTGTAGGCAAATCAACCCACAAAATAAAACAACTATTATGGACATGAATACGACTGTGCAATACAAAATTTCATTGAGAAACTGTTCAAAATTTCTATTTAAAGCTCGATTTTATTAAATTCATGGATAAATATGCTA
Organism: Coproporus ventriculus; assembly: GCA_027574865.2. Classification (NCBI taxonomy): domain Eukaryota; kingdom Metazoa; phylum Arthropoda; class Insecta; order Coleoptera; family Staphylinidae; genus Coproporus; species Coproporus ventriculus. The sequence continues at coordinate 18,194 of JAODAH020039905.1, read as the reverse complement.
GCTTGCATATTTCTCTTTTTTTTTGTGATTTTCATTCATTTTCTGAGCTATTATGCATATTCCGCGAACCTTTTTACAAAATATAAATAAATAATTAAAATAAACAAATTTATTTAAGTTTAAAATACCACAGCTAATTTATCAATGAATTTAAACTGAAATTGCTTAAGATAAGATCGTTTAATTTGTCGAGTCAGTTTTATTTGCACTGATTTCCTCGATGTAGGGAACGATAAATTTTAATGACGAACGGTTTGGTGTTTTGTCATCCGCGATTTTTAACTTTTTTATCTTTTGTTTGTATTAAGCGATGTTTCAAAACAAACAAAACTGATTGTCAAGGGTGTAAGGATATGCAAAAGAAGATAAGGAATCAATCAAATCAAGATTAGAAATTGCAATCTAAAGAGAATACTAGATATTTTATCAAGCAGCGATTCCTCGAAATAAATCAGTTCAACAGCATCGTCAAAACGAAAATAAAAGTGGCAAGTATGAATTATCATTCGTCAACATGTTAACATGAGAAATGTAAAATGTGTTTGCACTTTGAATTTTGAACAGTTTTATTCCAAACAAACTAATTTGCAATGTTTACATTTAATTTTTAAAAAAATCTATTTAAATTTTGTTTAGTTTGTCAAAACGAGACATAACACGATTCCTGATAAGAGTATTTATTGCGTGTTCGAATCCGTACCGATTAAATTACGCGAACGGTTCAAACGTCATCAACAAAAAACCGATCGAAATGCGAAACAGTTTTAGAAGCGTCGCTCATAAATCATTCTGCGAGTTTCTGTAAACAAAACGCGAAATAAAATAAAAAAATCTTTTTATTTAGAACCCGAAACGAAATCGGGATTTTCGGTTTGCGCAAGTTGTACATCTGGAACCGGCATTTTTCCACGTCCGTTTGTACAGTTGCGAGAGGGGAGAGGCACGTGGCATTTGGCTGTCGCTGACCATATTCGGATTTCGATCTGAAAAGGTGCGATGAATAAATCAAAATCATTTACGACATCCGCAGTGTGCGGTGGCAAGAAGACTCATGGAATTAATAATGAATTTGGTGGCGACGCTGCACTGACAAGATAAAGGGTTCCTGTGGGAATTGGGAGGAGTTCATTAATAATTCGGCGGAAATTCGCCTCTAGAGAGCTCCATCTTAAATCGATACCTAACAAGAAAAAAAAATTGGATCAATTTATACATTTTCCTATAAATACAACTTTGTTGCTGCACTTATTATTTCGATACGCAGAGAAAGAGACCTTTCTCTCTGGCCCACGTAGACATTTTGAAAATATAAAATAAATGGAGAAAAAGGTTTTGCCGGTTTTCCAGATTTAAAAGTACAAAAAATCGGTCCGCATGGACTTTGAGTTTGAGACTATTGTGGTAGACCAAAATTTTATCACTCTCCATACTTTTCAATCATATCTTTTGGTGTGGAGGGTGCTGTTCTTTTACCAACTTTATTTCAAAATATATTTGACACCACAACAACGTGGAATCGGCGCGGCACTTTCAACAACAAAATTGTCATACTTAATAGGGTCCCTCCTTACACTACAACTACATTTTTATCGTATGCAAAGCTTATGTAGTGACACTACTGTATAATTATACTCAGTTTTAGGCAATGCAAAAGCTCCATACATGATTGAAATGTCGTTTATAAGTTGTTCATTCTCTGGTCGTACGATAAATCATACTGCAGATTGTATCGTGTGATTTGCAATCGTGAAATTGATTATTCGCAGAAATGAATCACATTGTATTAAATTGAATTTGACTAAAGGTACAAACCCACTAACAAGCCATGCCATGTTAAATGACGGTAAGTGTAGCAATGAGTTTATTATGTACGTTAAGGTAGGTATACATTAGAGACGAGAATTTACAAACATTCAAATGTGAACGTGCTTGTTGCCTGCTTTCCAAGGTGTTTTCTAATAGACCAGTAGTAATATTACACAAAGAAACCGACATTTTTTTCCGCTTTGAGCTGGCAGGCCAAAAACAAAAAAAAAGCAAGATTTGGGCAACTACTTTAATGCCGTAATAACGCACATTCTCCGGAAAGGGGCGTTTGCAAGCACTAAAACTGGCCTCAATTTAACCGTAGCTGTATCTCTTACGGTTTCCAAGATCCCCATGCATACACTCGAATTTGTAGCAATACCGCTAAACACCCCCTTCCGGAGAATGCACCTTATTGCGGCATTAAAGTAGATGCCCAAACTTGGCTTTCTTTTAGCTTTTTTTTATTGCCTGCCAGTCCAAAGCCCAAACCCCAATTTGACTGATCTATAATTTGTTCAAGAAAATTGCGCCTTTAGTATGACGATCTTACTGTTTAAAGCCCGATTCGGCGTTGTTGTGGTTTTCTGCACTATTTTTGATGGAAAGAGTTTTATGAAAAATTGAATTTTATATTACCAGATGATAACCGAGGAAATAATAAATATTTTTTCCCGTAATCAGTAAAATAGCTTGAAATTTGCACTAAAATGCAATTTTATTACTGACATTAAAAAATGTCATTTTAGTGCCTATTTAAATAAAATAAAAACTAATTAGTGCCTAAGTGTATATGGTGTTAATGTATTTTTAGGACCACTAAATTGTTAATTAACAATTTGGAAGTTCTAACATTACGCAATATATATTACAGTTAAAGTCAATATCGTGTATAATTTATCTTGTGATACAATCTCTTGTTTTCAAATTACAGATAATTCAACGCTCTCTAAATCCCCCAAACACAATCAAAATACTGTAAGATATTTTGATGACATCTATTCTAATAAAATGCCTTAGTATTTTAAAATTTAAATTATACTGCCGATTTTAAGAAAAAAAATGTTTATTATTAAAATATTAGGAAATTTGTTAATGATTATATATATCAAATTAGGTCTATAGATACAAGAGATATTTGAAAAAATTAGAATTATTATCCCTTAACAGAAAAAATCAGTGAAATAATATACACAAAAGAAAAAATTGTTTATAAAAATAAATTGTTTATAAAAAAAATCAAATCTATCTTTTGATAAGGTATCAAGATTTCTGAGATAGAGATTGTTAGTTTATTTTATTCCGCACTGGCAAGTTGCAAGAATAAAGAAAGCGGAACTTGGTTTTTTAAAAAGTTAATATTTTTTACAAACGAAACAATTCTCTAAATATTTTACCATCGTAATTTGAAGCTATTTTGAAGTTCTTCAGAAATTTCAAGAAAAATGTAAATTTAGCATCTGTTTACATGTAAGGTGACGAAAATTTTTAAAAATAGAAAAAAATTATTCAATTTCGGGGTTTTGTCTGAAAAATTGTTAAACATAATAAGACCAACGTCACCAATCACCACTAAAGCTTCTCAATCGTTTCAAAACTCCCAACCACAACAAAATTTTTTTATTTAATCCCATAAATCTACCCTCATGATTTCACGTTAAATTTTATAACCCGAAATTGGTTTCCAGTGAATTCACCAGCTTCCAAAAATCTGCGTTCCTCCTTGAAATACAAAAAAGAAAAGAAAAGAAAAAATGGTACATTATATTTAAGGCCTTGCTCCACTAACAATCCATTTTAAACAATGAATATTTAATTACTTGTTCAAACGTTAGCAACAACTGTTTTGTATGTTCAATTAATGAAGCGAGCCTACGACTTGTAATACGTTTTTTAGTTTTTCTTTCATAACCTCAATATTACTTCCTTAAGGTTTATTAAATACACAAGAAAAATTATAAAAATTTTGCTCATGCTAAAATTGAATGATGAATAACGTTTTGAGTCATTTTAAGGTTATGATAAGAAAATTTCCGAGAACTTAATTAATAACGTTTAATATGCATTGGTAAAAAAAAATCCTTAAAAATTTAATGCAGATTCGGAAGATGATGATTTTAGGTTTGCTGGCTGTAAATTGTGGAAAATAAAAAATCAATAGTTTGTTTCGAATTGAAGAAATTTGTAATTTGGAATTGATATTTTAACCCCAAAAATAAATCATGGAGTTATTGATTTTTTAAGAAATTGACATGAAAAAATGTCATGGGGAACATGACAGTGCTATAAATCGATCTAAATGGGATTGAAAATAATGGGGGGATGCGTTTATGGGGGTGGGTGGTAAGGGGGCCCATCGGAAAACCGGGGAATGTAATTATCGATCGGGTGGCGGGAAGAAGCGGCGCGCGCGAGACACCCTCACAATGTTAAATGTCCATTTTGGGTGGAAATTGTAATTGGCGCGTTCATAAGATACGTACGGTGCAAGGTGGCGTCCGCTATGGGCACAAAGAGCCGGCCACCCAATATTTTCGCGATGGGTGATCGAACCCGAATCGCCGGGTGGAAAATAGGACTCACCATCGTATCGTTCTGCTTGCTCGGCCAATTTGGCCTTGTACACGTTATCCTCTCGCTCTGACATTTTCGGATGTTCCTGGATTTAAAACTGTTCCACAGACTCACAACAACACCAAACGGGTTTTTCACTAGCACTCGACTGACAAATATGGCCGCGGCCGCCACCTTCTTCTCACTCCGTACTGCTCTACGTCAACATGACGTCACCGTAATGGATGCGTGCGCAACTTTCTACACTCGACTTGAAACGCGCACCTAAACACCACCACACTTTTTAACTTCTTAAAAAATTTACACCGGTATTAATAAAAAAATTATTTTCCTAAAAATTTTGTTGTTTGGAATCAGTAGATGTATTCTTTTTTTTCTCTTTTTTTTGTACAAATAAATTGAAAGTTGTAGCGGACAGCGTTTTTCCCACGAACATAAATTTCAACTGTTGGTCTGTAAACAAGCAACAATTTTGTTTTTTTTTTCTATATCAAGAAGCACACTGTGATTGTCCTTGCAGAGAATGCACAAAAAAAAATCTTTCAAAAAATGACAGGTGACATTCTTAAACACGTTACGTTTTAAAAACACGAAAACACTAAAAAAATTGTTCAAACAAATTTTTAAAGTGGGTTTATAGGCAACCAAACTAACAGCCCCACTTCAAATGATATACATTTGAATTTGAATATTAAAATTAAGACAAATCGTTCCGTCTTCATTATAATCAAAAAATTGTACGAAACTATTAATGAAAACCGAAGAAATTTCGAAAATTCTATTCTCTTTCTAACATATACTATGCACCATCGTTACATTTCACTTCCACTCATTGCGAGGCAAAAATTAAGAAAAATTTGTAGAAATTTTTTTTAATAAAAATCAAAGTAATTTCAAATTTTCTCTTATTCGACTTTCTGGAATTGAATTTTTTATTTTGGACCTATAGAAAGTGTCCATCCAATAAACAACAAAAAGATTTTAATAAGTTTTTTCAAGTTCATTTTGGTATTGCTCTGAAGCATTGCCAACTGGTAATAAATAAAGATTTGAAATTTATGAAGCTTAGTTTACATCACACTAGTTCTCTTTCAGTAAATCAAAAGAAATGGGTTTGGTATGAACCAACCAAAAAACTTTTTTTTTTTAAAACCTATGTATCTAATTTTTATTTAAAATAGAAATCATAATAAGTTCAGCAAATTTTAATTAAAGAATATTGTTACATATAGCAGTCTTACCATCTTATAAGAACCAAAGATTATAGAAAATATTGAAAGTGGGAGGAATTTAAAATAAGGTTGTTATTCTTAAAAATTGTTTTTTTTTTGCACTATGTCCGTGCTAAAAGAGTTAACAGACCCAAAATCACAATGTACAACTTGGTTTATTTTTAACCGCAGTAACATTTACAATATTTCACTATATTTGGCACTTTGCATTATTATTTTTATATACCAAAAAAAAAAAAAAATCGTAAAACAATTCAACATGTCAGATAAATATAAATATATATAGTATATCAAACAACATAATATTTAGTAAGCTTTATAAAAAATATATATAGAGAGAAAACACGTGGGTGTATGTGCGTGGTTGACGGATTGGGGAGGTTATGTTCAAGGCACTTTTGTTCGTTATCAGGCAGCACGAAGCTCTCCATCCTAATATTTACAATATCTACGATTATAAGAAAAATTGCGGCGATTCATAATTTAATTTATATAATAAAAAAAAAGTTGGGGGATAGGGGGAATAATTAAATTAAATATATATATATAAAAAAAAATAATAAAATACTTGTAAATATAATACAGGGAGTGGATGCATTCGACCATTTAAATATAATACTCTTTCTTTTTAATCGGATACCAATAAAAAAAAAAGTTATAATAATAATAATAAAAGTCGTTCTTTGTTAGCCTCTAACTCAGGTTGTTTTATCCTCATTGATTTATTGGTCGAGCTGAAAAATGGAAAATAATGATGTGTTAAAGGAAGATGGAGGTGGGAAATGAAGGTCGATCGCTTTTACCTTACGATAATAAAGCCCCTAATTAAACAAAAATGAATAAAAAGTGTTGCAATGCAAGGATGTTCAAACTTCATCGGAGGCGAGGGGTGGATTTGTGTTTAAACCATCTCCGCCAGGACCATCCTCATCTGCATTGTTAGCTTTGCTTATTGCCACTTCCGCTTCCAAAGCACGTATACGGTTCTCGTGCTTGACTATCATTGCTTTTAGTTTACGAATTTCATCCGCAAATTCTTGTAATGTTTTATCCTAAAAAATAAAAGATTAAGAGTACATTATGTGACATTTTTTTCATTATAGTTTGTTATTTCTTTGATAAACAGAACAATTAACACAGATGTCTTGCTTCTGTTTTACTTCTAGCGCCCCTAATCACCAGATGTCTATCTATATATACTTCTTTTTCTATGTTTCCATATTTCCAGGCAAGGCATACAATTTCTCTTTGTACAAGCTAGTCTTTCGTTTTAAACCTTAAGATGCCTTAAGCATTTATTGAAATTTGTGTTTCTTCTATAGTTAGAAAATCTAAAAATTGATATGTATATTAAAAATTATCTTACTGATATGGGTGATGATTGTGAAGCTCCTTTGGAGCCCGTTTTAGGTGGCATTTTGTCAAGTACATTGCTCCTTTTACTAACTGATAGAGTTGACTTGGATTCAGGTGGTTTATAACCATCTTTAAGTGATATAAGTAATGGATCAACATCTTTCCCTTGTGCCCAATCGTCAGCAGAAAGTGCGGCAGTATCTCCCAGCGTATCAGGGTAGAGATCTTCTTGGAAAAGCTCCGACTTTCTAGGCACTGTCATCGTTATAACCTACAAATAACTAATATTGAAGAATATCTTATGTAACTTGTAGAAAACTTCAATTTTACTTCATGTCAAATATAGATAAAACAAGAATATCACATTAAACATATCGCTGCCATCTTATGCTAAACGTCATATTGTTGCCAACTTTTAACGTGGTGTAAATGTAGTTTAAAAGTTTACACTGACATCTTAAACATCCAATCTCCAAATTTCTTACCTGACATAACCCCGAATTATTTAGCCTGTAAAATCTCGAAATTTCACAACAAGTGACATCACAGCCTCGTTTTGGCATCATACCAATGCCTCTTTGTGGGTCCGGTGTTTGGAAAGTATTAATGTAATGTACAAATGGTGGTTCTGGTGTGATTTCGAAATACCTAAAAATAAAATCAAATCTTGAATACATAATTTATTTTTTTTTAACTAACAAACCTAATAACTGAATCGCCTTTACCACAGAGGTAGACCAAATTTGTATCCGGATCGTATAAAGGAAACATAACACCGTTTGAAGTATCTAATTCAACCATGACTATGGGTTCACCTAAATTATCTGGTGTGCGCAAACTATATTGCCGTTCGGACATTTTAGAAAAACCCGTTGTGAACACCAAACCGTGCCTTAAGAAAATTGCTCTGGTAGCTTTTGAACCTATGAATAAAATTAAGATTGCAGGGTGGTTTAACCTAAAAATTATGCTTAACCTTCATGAGCGACGGCTTCTGCTTCAATTTCTCCCGATCTTGGATCGATTATGCGAATTTTTTTATCCTTACAGGTGGTAAGTAATTTTGAACCGTCCCAATTGAAGCACGCACTGTATATTATATCGGGGTGGCAATCGATTTGGACTAGAGCCTCACCCGTACCTAAAAAAATCAATAATTAAATGAAAGTTGCGGAAAATTTTGGGATTTTTAGTTACCAACATTCCAAATCACAACTTGATTATCACTTCCGGCTGTTAGTAGGACATTTAAAGCTGTCGGATGCCATAGGACTAGTCCGACTCTTCGCTGGTGGTAGATGAGATCGACAATGGGTTCTGTTAAGGTTTTAATGAGTCCACCATCTGGTATGTGCCAGATTTTTACGACACAATCTTCTGAGCCGCTTGCAATGACGTTATCATTATGTGGACACCAAGCAATATCCAAAACAGGACCTTTATGACCACCGACTAAGGGATGATCTGCTGCAATACGTCCAACCTAAACAAATAAAATAACATAATTTAACAGTCCAGAATATAAATAGAAGCTCAGTGATTTATTTTTAAATTGGAAAAGTCTAAATCATTTGTTATTTTAGAGACTTTATTGATATACGTCTCGTAAAGTAAAAATTTGGGATGGTTCGGAAAGTTGTTTCATATGTTCCGGATAGGTGGGTGGGTGGGTTGGTGAAGTTGCTCCATGAATTTTTTCCCATTTCTATATCTTATTAGAAGTTACGTTATCGCATTATGAGGGAAAAAATCAATGAGCAATTTTCCCAAGCCCCCTCCCTGCCCCTAATATATTTGAAATTTCTTTGGATTATAAAAAATTATTAAAAATAGAAATGGAAAAGAAAAATTTTGAAATATCCAATTATTAATACTTTATATCCTATAATAAGAAGGCCTGCTGCCATTTCCTAAATCAAAAAGTATATTTTTATCTGTGTGTGTCTATTTCGATATTTTTGAAAGGTTGCCAAGTGATGCATTTTTCTGCAAACGCATTGAAAAGGTATATAAACACATTGCTGGATAGGTGATTTTCATTTAAAACGACCTACTGGCATCATTTCCAAATTGAATAGGAAGCTAATAGTTTTATCATACTCAAAATAGGAAGCCAAGATATGTTATCAGTTAGAAAATTTAATGAACAAGTTTCAGCTTTTAAGTGACTCATCCTAAATGATTCGTCGTTTCTATTTCGGAAGACAAACTAAAAGCTTCACACATTTGAAAATAAAAAATAAATAAAAACAGACAAATTAAGATGTTTTTAACAGACATATTGCATTAAATGCAGAAAATTAAAAAATTTAAAAAAATGTAAAAAATGAAGGAAAAACTGAATTTGAAAAAGACAAATTGCGGGGGTTGTGCCCCACTTCATCAGAGACTGTATGTCACTGAGCACAGATTTTTTTATTTTGGTTACATTATTTTAGAAAATGCAATGTTGTCCGATAGATTCTTTCAATATTAAAAATGGAATAAAACTTATTTAACATAATTCAACCATGGATAATATATACTGCCATTATGCATATTAAATTTTTTTTTGGAAAATACAATGTTGCCAAATTTTGACATTTTGTCATTTTTCTATTATAATAATAATCAGTTTAGTATCAATATGCTCATTTTAGGAAGTTAACTTAGTAGGAAACAAAATTAACGAGAATATTCAACACAATTCATCTTTCTTTATAACCTCCAACAATAACTCAATTTTGTTGGAACCTTTATATGTCAGCAGTAAAGTAACAGTAGGTAATTGGGCCCTGGAAGCATAAACGCTAAACAATTATATATAGTTATGCAGGTGACGTTGAAAGCTGGAGAAATTGCTTTATATGCACTGATAATTGCTGTGTGTATAACAAAATTTATTAAAAGATATTGAGATGTTTTGATTTAATCAACATTGATACACGATTCAACGTCAACTACAACACAATATGCTAAAGTGCGTGTCATATATAATTTATTTTTAGATATCCGTAGAAATTTTACTTAAATACTTTAGCAATTTATTATCTTGAATTTTTAGTTGTAATTGAAAAGTTTTCCACTGAAATAAAAAAAAGTATATTCATGGAATTATAAATAGAGATTAAGTGAAATACCTTATCGTTGAGACAAAAAGTTGATTGTACGATCATTATCAGTGATTTAAGTTAATGGAAATGCAACAGATTAGATAGGGAATCTATAGGGTGTTACCTTATTATGCGGTAAGACGATAAATGCACCCCCACCGGCAGATTCAACGATGATAGCTAAAAATTTTGGATTGACAGCACAAAACGTTGAATCCCAAGAACTCTTACTGACTCTAATATTATCGTAGCATTGTTCCCTTTTAAGTGCTTGTCCGTACACATGGCGAAATTTTGAACTCCTCACAACACGAAAAGACATCTGAAACGAATCAGAAATATTAAATGATCCAATTGTGGGGGGTAAGATTGGTTAACCTAAAAAGGGGCATGTTTTGGAATGGGGTTACAATCTAAATTACCTTGTTATTGGCGGTGGTTTTTCACTAACGGCTCAATAAACAATAAATCACATCTGTTCACGGACAGTTCGGGCCAGATACATCAAAATTATCTAATGCGGCCGCCCTGCTTAAGCGAAGAAATTGTAGAAAATTATTAAAAGGCCTTATTTGGATATGCGAAATTTTGAAACGTCAAAAGCGATGGTGGCGACTGCGACGGAATTCCTACCAAGTAGGTCAACGTCATCGCTTCCTATTTTACCGACCTCCTTCCATTACAAAAAATTATAAATTTAAATTTACTTACGAGATAATACATTTTTATAATTTTATGTCCTAAAACACAATTTAATTCATTCGGGATTTTAATTTGTCATTAAAATTATTTAATCTGCCCCTATTGGAAATCTAAAAAAACTGTCATATTAGCCTTCCACGATTTTTTATTCATTATAATGCCCATTTTACCGAGTAGTAGAACCAAAATTTAAATTTTTCAAATATTTAAGCTTTTTAAAAATTTAAAACAATTTTTTTAAAAAATGTTAATTTCTTTTAAAATTCAGTGCTGCCAAAATTGGATAATCGAAACCAAACTACCAACTTTAAATAATTAAATTTCAAAAAATGAATTTTAGCGCAAATGCGTAAATTATCTACAGGATAAATTGTACTAATAAATTACATTATCAATGTTCAATTGGGATAATTTTTATTAAAAAATATATAGATTATGTTAAAAAAACTAAATCTCGGGAAATATTCAACTTCAAAATTTAATAAAAATACATCCGCTTGGATTATTTTATTATAATATATACAAATGTAAAAATAAAAAAGGCCAAATTTGTCCATTTCATCAAAAAGAAAAATATATATAGCAAGTAATTAAGTATAAACAAATGAGGGAGTTTAAAAAATAAAATAACAATTTCAGATTCGTGCACGAGCATTTCCGACTATGTATCACACCATTATCTTTCAAACTAGGTAAAATCCTAAGAATTTCATTTGAATAATATTCTTAAAATTCTAACCTAAATATTTGAATGTTTTTTTCAACATTTGTAACCTCAAACTTGATTAGATGATAGGCGACACCTAAAAATAAAAATAGAAAACATTTCTACCACTTTTCCTTAGTTAAATTTTTCTGATTTTAATTTAAGTTTCTTTCTAATTGCTATTATGACTGAAATTATCCCGAAGATTTGAATAAGTTTCTAAAATTGTTAGATGGACGTATTTGTTCTTGACTTTTCTCCTTAAACAGTAAGATCTGGAGATGTTTGAATGTATTAAAGTGGCGAAGCATTTAATAAATGATTTTATGATGACAGATTTGATCCATTTTCTTAACCGACATCTATTCGTTCTACTCCGGCAAAGCATCTCGCGACGTGCTTCTCTTTCGCGAATCAACATTCAGAAACTTTCCATTTACTCAATAAACCTACTCCCACATAATTTACTTTAAATACTTGTTATTATAAGTAGGGAAAATGGTAGCACATGATCTAAACATTTTTTTTTTTAATAAAATTGCTTGCACAAAAATGCCAATCAATAAAAAAAAATAAGATAAAGATTTTGGTTTGCGCTTTAAGTACTGCGCATATTTTTTAAGTACTTCTTAATACTGAGATTAAAAACAACTCGACTAGCTCTACCCTAAAATAATACGAAGAGTTGGTGCACGTTGTGCGCCCTCGTTATTGTCAATTTTGTTTCTGGTGGTATTGGGGCCGACCAGCAAGCTCCAACAAGTATCTATCCGGGTGATCGAGCCAATCTGCCGCACTTAATTTGACGTTACGTTGCCTTTCAGCTTCCTTCACCTGCCATTTCTTTATGTCTAATTGCACCTCCCGACTTGCTTGATCACCGCATCCCCACACCTCGATTTTTTCTAACGCATATGGAATTTTTCTAAATTCAAACTGCAACAAATTGAAAAGAAAAAAAAAAACATGTAAATCGAAGTATAAAATTTTTCTAACCTTTTCAAAATGTGCATCAACACTTATTATAGGATTGCGTGGATCCTTTCCTGCCCGTAAACCGTTTGGATATCCACGTACGGTTGTATTCAAGTACAGCATTTTTGAACCCTTCTCTAGTAATAAAAATCTGTAAAAAAAAAGAATGTGCAGGTTAGGTTACGTTATATATCAGTGACATTTTATTTACTTTGGAAGAAGTTGTAGTACACAGGAATCTTCCCCGCCCCAATACAAATGTGTGTCTTTCCATTCACATGGCGCAGCCATGCAAAAAACATGCCCATCTGCTTTTAGTAGGCACAAGGAAGGTCCTTTATAAGCCATAACATGATGCAAGAATCGGTTTGCACCTAACCCCATTTCATCTGAATCGTACAAATTTATCCAATGTGATGGCACCGAGCTAAGGAACTTTGACAGAAAATGAATACTGGTTAGGCCGACGCCGCTATTGCTTGGAGAATGTGCTTTCTGAGGTCGTGAATATGAGGGTGGTAATGCTCCTGCTAAGAGCCACGACATGCTCATTTGCAGTAAATGTGGATGTGGCGGTTTATCACTGAACGGAGGAGGATGTTCGAGTACTGGTGTTGCCAACTCCAATCCTATAGCATAAAACCAAATATAGAAACAAATTGTCCAATAAAAATCGAAATGAGAACAAAAAAATATTTAATGTCAAGTGTGCCTTGTGTGTGTAACTAAAAAATCTGTTGGATATTTACATGTCGCATAAAAAAATTCTTCTAAAAATAATGTTCCCGACCATACCTTAAACCGATTCTTTTTAATCACTAGATGAAGCTGCCTAAAAAATTCCTACAAATTCGATTTTTCTGTTAACATTTTTTTACAAAATATTAAACAACATTCAGTGCAACGTTTTGCATAATGTACACACACAAAGTGTGAGACAATTGTTTCGTGAACACTTTGATAATTTTTTTTTTTGATAATTCTTTAATACTTGATACTAAATGATACTTTGTGTATGACGTAAAAAGATTGAGGCAATGGAAATGCCAAGGAAATTTATTCCCAAAAAGGTGTATCAGCTGTATCCAACCACTTATCTAGTAAAATGTATGTATTAGTTGTGAGTCGTTTTCAAGCATGCGAGTCATTTGCTGTAATGCGAAATGTGACAAGCTTAATTATGTGTTAAGTGCTACGAAGAATTTTTAATCTATTCACTGCATAAACCTTATATTTAGAGACTCATATAGACAAAAGAAAAGGGTAGAATGTAAAACATAACCTTATTTCAATGCAAAAAAGTATGCGATGTTGGAATATTGGAATTAATTATTTAAGTGCTGACATAAATGGATTATATAGAGCAAGTATCTCAGTAACAGTGAATAGATTAAATACGTAACTAATCTAACATCTAAAAGCAACACCAAAAGTACCTTCCGGATTACTCCCGGTGGCGTTTTCTACAAAAATATAAAATTTAATATAAAACAGTTAAAAATAAATTTTTGTACTGACCGGCTGCTAATGATGGTCCTTCAACCTCCAAACTGCGGTATGATGTAGCAAGGGAATGGACGGCGTATCGATGTAATGGAACAATTAACCTGGGGCAATTAGCCGCAAGCCAGTGCGAAACAAATTGCGTGGAAAGTTGCACCTTTGTATGGAAACAACTATCAACGACTGCCTTCAATGTTTTATTAATCATAAGGCACATCTGGGGACCCTCAGTGTAATGATCCATGGATACATGATAAGCACACATCAGCATCTTCTGCATGGACTCAGGGGTGATCATGTAATTATCGCTTCCGTCTGGCTTATCCGAGAACATCTTAACTAGATTATCCCTAATAGTATCATCATCTAATATCTGAAGAAGAAAACGTAACCAGGTAGAGACGATTCGTTTCGCTAATTACAACTTTTACCGCAAATAATTTATCACATTGCTGTTTGAAAGCGCTAGTCGTTAAGTAGTTCTGCTTACAATTGGCGTTCGTGTGAAAATAATTGTAGAGCTTCTCTGCCAATATAGGGTATCTTGGGAATAAGTAACGCTAATCAAAATAAAAATAAATCAAATTAAATATGATAAGTATAAAAAGAAAATTACTTACTGAAAATGTGGAAAGTCCAACTCCATTTATACCTTCCTCCTGTTGGCTTTTATGAGTTAAAATCTGAAAAATTTTGAATTGAAAAAATCTCCCGCTTGGGTGTTTTCAAGATGTCGTCATACAATTGCGCCAACTTTGAATAATAAAAACAAAAGGAACATACGCTAAATGAGTAATCTCATTTCCTAATCTAAATCCCTTAACAATAGGGTGTGTATTGATAAGATGGTAATGCGATTGTAATCTGACCTTGGCTAATTTTTCAACTGGTAGGAGTTGTGAATGGGATTTTTCCTGTATGTCATTCGAAGATGGTGTTCTGGTTACGCTTTTCTTGTGCCCGTTCTTCTGGCCGTTCTCTGTTGGTGTAGTGGCCTCGCCCGTTCTATGATGCCCCCCGTTGGAATGGTGATTACCCATGGTAGCGTTTTTCCTCAGATCAGAGCCACATTTTTGCTTTTTTTATTGTGTTTTCCTCATCGACTGTAAACTCCAACTACACAACAATGACTGAGACTTTCTCATATTGCCACCACTGCTAATCAGCTGACTGTCCAACTAACAATCCGCCTACTCACAATTTGATCTACTAATGAGATTTTATTTCTTTGTAGCTTCGTAGTTCAAAAAAATTTCAAATGGCGGATTTATATTTTTGTTGATCATGTCTGAGCTCGTTTCTAAATGCGTTCTCAGGGTGGAAGTAGGAAGCGAAGAGGTTGTCACTGGTAAGTCTGAAGTTTAGAAATTATGCCCTTTGTCTTTTCTTAAGGTGACATGTTGATTGAGAAAAATTACCTCTGATTTATATTTTTAATTTTTACTTTTAGATGAGGCTCAGGGTGCTGAAGCAATTGATAATACATCAATGAAAAATAGAGGGCAAAGATTTTTAAGAGATATCAGTGTAGAAACCTTCCCGAGTAAATTAGAAACCCCTCGAGATGATTGGGGTCTGCTTCCAGCGCATAGTCGTGAAACAACTCCAATGATGGATTCTGAATGCCTTGACGATCGGCTCGAAATTGGATTTTTTAGCGGAAACCCGTTCGTCGAGATTACAAAAGGAATCTTGCACCTGTATAAAGAAGAGTAAGAGAGATCCCACTTACTACTTTTTTGGAATATGTTTTCCTTGTTACAAGTTTATTATTTCGTTTCAGTGTTTTAAGCAGCAAAGAAGAAGCTTTGACTTTATGTCTGTTGGGAGTTCCGACTTCAATGACTTGCCACGATTTGTTAAGTTTTACTGCACCTTGTCATTCAGAAATCGCTCATATCCGTGTTCTGAGAGATAGTTTACCAAATCAATACATGGCTTTACTAACGTAAGGTGAACAATATAGGAAATGGGTTTTATTTTAACAATAAATTTTTGTAGGTTTAGAAATCATTCATCTGCTAGGGAATTTTATGAGACTTTTAACGGAGCACCGTTTAACACTTTAGAGCCTGAAGTTTTGTGCCGAGCAGTTTGGGTTTCACGTGTCGAATGTGCCCATGATGGAATTCCACCACCAGGACACACAGAATTACCCATTTGTCCTGTTTGTTTAGGTATAAATTCCATTTTTAGAAAAAGATAAAATTTGAATGTTTGTAACCTTAAAAATGTCTCGGAGTCTTGAAACTAAAAGTGTCGGGCTACTGGAATAGACCCCGTACATGCTTTTAATGCAAGATAAATGAGCCTAAGTTTGGGTATTTAGAGCAGAAAAAGCGATTAAATTTATTCTGCACACTTCCATTGGAAGAATTTTTGTAAAATTGAATTGCGGTTGATTAATATTTTTCCTTTTTAAGAACGAATGGATGAATCCGTTGATGGTGTTCTCACAATTTTGTGCAATCACAGTTTTCATTCGAGCTGTTTAGAACAGTGGAGTGATTCTACTTGTCCTGTTTGCCGTTGTGTACAAAGTCCGGAACAAGCTGAGACTTCTGAATGTGAACAATGTGGAAAGTCCGCTCCATCCCCAGATGCGTTATGGATTTGTTTGATATGTGGACATGTTGGGTGTGGGAGGTATCAAGGCGGTCACGCAGCTTTACATTATCATGAAACTGGGCATTGTTATGCATTGCAATTAGGATCGCATCGGGTATGGGACTACAAAGGTAATTTCGAATTATGTTTGACAAGTAAAGAGAGTAAACAAAAATTACGAGTTAAGTTGTAATTGAAATATGAAATTACCAATAAATGTGACTTAAACTACATTACGGCATTTATTTCTTTTATTTTTAGGTGATAATTTTGTGCATCGCTTATTACAAAATAAAGCTGATGGAAAATTGGTTCCATCTGAAGGTCCAACACCGGAAGTTGATCAAGCCCAAGAAAAAGTCGATTCCGTTCAGTTGGAATTTATGTATCTCCTAACCTCACAACTTGAGGAACAAAGAATGTACTTTGAAAACAAAATTGCTCTGTAAGCATAGAATTTAGTCTTTCTGCTCAATTCACCTTATAAATTATTCTTTTATAGCTTGGATTATCAAGCGAATGAGGAGAATGAAACACTTCGTGAGAGGTTAAAGGAAATTTCGGAAGAAAATGAAAATTTGAAGATCAAATTAAAATCAGCTCTGAAGGAAAAAACAGCTATAGAGAAGAGACTTGCACAACAGGTTACAAAGTAAATATTTTTTTTAAATATAACACAAATGAAAAAACGGAAATTATTTGAAATGCCAATTTAACATTTGAAAGTTGATATATGTATTTGCTTTCAAAAACTTTGCTTGATTTTTTTATTTCTTAGATTGAACACGACTCTGCAAGAATTAAATGAAGAACGTCATTTAGGAAAAGCTTTACGTAGCAATCAAGATCAATATCACAAACGCATGACGAAATTAGAAACAAAATTACAAGAACTGGAATCGACGAGGGGAAAGGAAATTACAGAGTTAAAAGAGCAATTAAGGGATCTCATGTTCTATATTGATGCTAAAAATGTGAGGTTATGTGTTGATTAGATTTTTTAACTAATTCAGTTACATTTTAGACGATTCAACATTCAGAGCTGAAAGATGAAATTGCAGAGGGTAGCGTGACAATTGGCGATGCACCTCAACAAAAACAGAAGAATCGACGTAAGAAGAAGTAATTGTTTAAAAGTATTATTTGTGATCTATTTTGAAGTTGTTTATTTATTTGCGTGGGGAACAAGAGTTTATTAAATTAGTTTTCAAGGATATTTTTATGTAAACAATAAAAATTTGATTTTTTAAATTGAAATCGATAATTTCACTTTTTATATAATCACATTTGATACATGCTATACCGGAATGATTAGTACATTGATGAACCTTACATTAGTGTATAGTTTCAAAATTGGACAGTTCTCAACTTTTAGGTTATCTAACTACCAACTATTACTTTTCCTACACCAGATCTGATGTACTCTAAACTCTTTCTTCCTTTTCCTGTCATAGATACACACAAACAACATTATCATTGTTAAAGTGAAATTTTTCAAGTTTTTATAAGAAAACATTCAATAAACATAATTAAAATCCCTTTTTTTGTATGATAAACGTTAATTTACAGTTTGGCATAAAAAATTTCACTAACTAATTAATTCAAATACTATTACCTACTTAAATTGGCTAAATAAATTTG
>JAODAH020039876.1:0-10361 GCA_027574865.2 Coproporus ventriculus | reverse complement strand
TATTCCGAGAAATAATTTTAAGGTATGACTCATAAGGCTGATGAGTCTATGATCTTCGCATTTTTTTGCGTTTTTCTTCTTAGGCAGAGGTATGAACATAGATGAGAGCCACTCGTTGGGAAACTGACCGGTATCATATACCCTATTGAAGATTTTATACAATACATCAATACCTCTTTCATAAAGGAGCTTAAGTATCTCGGCTGGGACTTCATCTGAACCCACGACTTTATTGTTTTTTGCTGTTTTTATGGCTCTTTCAATTTTGTCTTTGCTGATTGACGGGTCCTTCAGGTTTTACTTATCTCTGTGATGTTATCCATTTGTTCTTTGCTTTTCTTATCTCAGTTCTTATTACTTTTTGGCTATTCTTGTAGCTACTTTCGTCGCCTTTGTTCTTGAGTTGGCGTCTTTCATCCATCAGCAATAGAATCTCTTTCGTCATCTATGTTTGTTTTCTGCTTTTGGTTTTGAATCCCAATTTGTTGTGCGTGTTTTTTATTAGGGTATCTGATATTTTGTCCCATAGACCGGTTATGTCTTCTTCTTCCTCTATGTTTGTAGGTATATTGGCTTCCAGTGTTCGGCTAATATAGGATATTACTTCTGTTCTTAGTTGTTCGTTTTTGAGTTTTTCAGGTCTATCCTTCGTTGTGGAGGTGATCTGATTGGATTTGAAAGCTTGATTCTGACCCTTGCCGCAAGTAGTGTGTGGTCCGATGCCACATCTGCCCCGGGGTATGTGTTGCAAAATTAGGCAAATAACGTAGCCATACAAAAAAAATTAAAGTTCTAAGCTTGCAACGTGACTTTGGTAGTCCGATTTATTTTTCGACTCTGAAACTGAATCCGACTTCAAAAAATCACATATACACCTAAATTATTCTACCATAGTCACGCTCCTAGATTTGAACTTTTATGACTGTGAAATTGATGATATTTAACGGAAATATAATTTTTAAAGTTTTAGTTTCGAACTTCGTACTCACGGAGGGCCTCCAAATATATCGCCGCGTGGGCAGTTGCAAATGTGTTGCAACTCAATCCTACAAACACCAAGCCGAAACGTATAACTAATAAAAGTTATATTTTCAATTAATTATCTATTTCCGTAAACGACAAACCAATATGTCTGTCTACTCAGATCAAGAACTTAGGTATCATCATCAATAACGATCTTACATTATCCGATCATGTATCTTTGAGTTGCAGTAAAGTTTATGATACCTTGCAGACTCCTCGTCGCTGCATTTAACCACTTCTTTCAAAATTTTACATTCATTTTAAATATACAAAATCCAGCACAAAAAGCATTTTCAATTTGACCAAACTAACCTAATTAAAACATTCCTTTCTTCTTTATACAAGTTTTAATAAACCTACCAACTATATTATACATAAAATAAATATATAGTGAATAAAAATAATGTAAAAATTCCTCAACATATTTTTCATAATCAATTAAATCTAACAAATATTTCATTACAAAATCAAATGTTGAAAATCTCCAATATACAAAACTCATAAAAAGTAATTGATTGAAGGGTTAATATAAAACATATTAAAATTATGTATATTCAATTACAGTATGTACTTGAAAATCGAATTTTTGAAACAAATTTTTATATGTTGAATTGCGATTTTATCAAATTGTTACCAAGAGATACATTTATATAGTCAATTATTTTTTAAATTAAAATTTTAAATCCACGGAAATATTGTGGTGGTCAAGACAATGAAACAAGCAAACTTCAACCTACGCCGACGTTCCGCTTCAGAAATTGAAGCTTCTTCAGGGTTAATTTATTAAAAACACAATTAAAACAGGGAAACAATACAAAATTAATTTATAACTTGTCAAAATTGAAAATTATAAAGATATTCAACCGCACCGTCGCCGTAGGTTGAAGTTTGCTTATTTCATTGTTCTGACCACCAGAACATTTCCCTGGATTTATTATTTTCGAGGACATAATCATTTTCATTTAAAATTTTTTGCTGAAATTTTGTACAATAAAGTAGTGTTTTTAATATATTTTGGATTATATAAATTGGAAGAAGCGTAGCAATACAGAAAATTATCGTTTATGTCTCCATTCCTCAGATATGTTGCTGTATAGTAATCTTTTAAAAATTTTAGTCAAAGAAGGTTACCTAATTTTGAAGTGTTTTGATCCGATTATTTTCACAGGTCGTACTAATAATTAACGGTAGTTCTTGGTTATCACGCGTCGAAGTTGTTGATTTGTCCGCTTGACGTTTCGGCGCAATCATATGTGTTTTATTTACCTGAGGGAAAAGCTTTTATAGTCGAACAGTCTCATCTGGTATTACCAGACTTGTCTGAACAGTGTGAGATTCTCCAATTGTCAAGCGGCATACTCACTAAAAGCCCAGGTGTTAGTAGGTACTTAGGTTACATGTGGGACATGACTATACCTGAAACGGTGTAGTTTTTGAAGCGGTTGATCAGTTAGTTCGCACTGTGTTGCCTGCTTTTTTCCTTCCAACAAGACACGTCTTGCTGGAAAAGCAAGAGGAAAATCTTTTAAAGACGAACAACTCACTCCGAGTCACCAAGGGACTCGTCGTGGGTTGAACAGTGAGGGAGTCTTCACACTACCGGACGACATACCCACTAAAAACCCCTTGTGTTAGTACGTTAGTCATAGGAGTAGAGTGCAATGCAGGTTTTAACCTGAAATAGTAATGGCATCGCTAGGTCGCTTGCGTTTACCCTTTTGGGCGGGACCTAAATTTGGGTGACTGTCGGGTTGGAATGGTCAATAACTTGTAAGAGAATTTTGACGTCTGTCGTTTTGTGTATTTGTCGAGGGAACTGTAATTTAGGTCTTTGTGTATTCTGTCGTTAGTGTAGTGATATGTTCCTGTGTTGCGTATGCTTCTCAGGATGATGTCCTGTTTAGCATAGATTGTTTTAATTAAGTGTGGAGAAGCAGTGTACCAAATGGGGCACGCGTAGGTGAGGATTGGCCTGATGTTAGCTTGGTATATTAGGAGTTTGTTGTATTTGCTTAGCTTGCTGGGATTGCAAAGAAGATTGTAAAGCTTTATAATATTTAGTTCATCCCTAATTTCAGAATTTTGATTGCGGGTTTCTAATTATAATAATAGAAGAGAATTATATTTATTTTCATCTTAATTGAATAAAATGAATGCTGCAATGAATTCTCCTGTATCTAGATATTTGCTATAAAAATATGAGTTCGGACATATTTTTTATTTATAGAATTCCTGGTTAAATTATATATTATAACAAAGTATTTAAGTGAATGTCAATAATCCTTTTTTAAAATTAGATATGTACGAATTTATATTAATTTAAATTTATCCTATTCGCACATGTATTTCTTTGGCTATTGTCCGTCCCCACATTTAAATAAATAAATAAGAGTCGTGAAAGTTTATAAATACAATAAAAAAATATAGGTAATAATATATCAATGGTCTACTTCTCAAAGCTAGTATGTTTTCCGAATGCAGAAAGAACAAGAAAAACATTACTTCCGAGGTGGATAGAATTTCATTTTGCGCGGGAAATATTTTTTTTGCGAAAGGATCGAGACCAGATATAGTTAGACGGTAAAATGAAATTGCCACCGAAGTGTGATGTCCAGTAGCAGAAGGACTTCTGCGTTTGTATAAAGATGGAGGTGCGCTTCATGCTTGCCAGCATAGTGTTTGATCTCATCTTTGATTGTTGGTATTCCTAGATCCCGGTGAAGGTCCGAACATACCACGGCATAATTACTATAGTAAAAACTTTATTTTGAAAAAATAATAATAGGTTTAATATTGCCATCTTTGGCACATTGCCAAAGCTTGGTTGTATATTAGTTTATTATGTGTTGACAGCTTGGAGTTTCTTCCAAGAAACGAGTAGTGCTTTTTGTATTTCAGGCCAAGTTCTCTTTTTCTTCTCATGCTCTTTACATCTAATTTTGGTGTCGAAAGTTATTCTAAGGTATTTTGCAGTGTTTTCATAAGGAACTACAGTACCGTTAGTGATTAGTAGCACTTGTAGCATTGATTTTTGTTAGTAAAGTTAATGTGAATTGATTTAAGTTGGTTGAGTTTGATCCTTCATTGTTTGGTCCAGTTTATTACGGCGTCACTTTTAACTGGAGTTTACTATTAAAGCTGTTAATATCTTTGCCGACTACAAGGAGAGCAGTATCGTCTGGAAATGTGGCTATTGTTGTAATTTTCCAAATAGTCCATCTCCAAGAGACCTTCATTAGGTTTCAAATTATTTTCTAGATCACTTGTAAATTGCAATTGGCTATTGATGCTGTATCAATTTTTAGGCTCTAGAAGCATCAAATATTGTCTGGAAAATTTAGTGTATTACACATAAGCAAACGCTATATGTGCACCTCGCTCCAGGTATCGTGATTTGTTGATGTTCTTCCGTAAAATTCCTGTACAAAATCTTTACGTCCAATAAAAGCAATATTTTCGATATAAGTACTACCTTACTAACTTCTTTGATTTTCAACACATTTTTTTGTTGAACATAACGAAACTGTTGATGCCCGAGTTGTAATATTTCGCAACTTTGCTAACAGTACTCTCAGGTAATGTCTTGCCCTTTTTTGGATAAAGATTTGATAAAATAACAAGCTTGATGTCTTACATCCGTTCTTACAGAAACATTAAACTCCTCCATAATATCTTTTAATGTCTAACAATCTAGTAATATTGTTAGAATGTAGATCCTTAGTGAATCGTTTTCTGGAAGAGAACAAAACTTATCCATCAATGAATTGTTCGAATTTGTCTTCTATCGATAGACAGACGTTTTTAGGTGGTTGATGTTCTTCATCATTCTGAGGTCACGAGATTCGTTCATCTATAAAATATTTGATGAATGTAATGAATTATAGCCCACCATTCTACAATTTGTACAAAATCTCAGAAATATCAGGTAGCTTAGATAAAGATGAATTTGATTTCCGGCGCAGATTTTTTCCAATCTACCTATCCAGCTTTTTAGGGACGAGAAAAGTTCAGAAAAATATTTGGTCGAGGGAAGAACCTTCGGCTTACACGACGATCACTATACCAATTAAACTACCTCTATACTTTCCAATTTTTTAAAAGTTTTTATTATATGCATTCCAAAAATTAAGTTTAAGAATAAAAAAATAGTTAGAGTTGCACAAAATAAATGTTATTATATGGTTGTAACATGAATTTTTGATATGCTCATTATTTTATTAAATTTAAATTAATTACCAATGTAATAAAATAATATTTATAAATAAAATATTCGACTATTCTTCATAATCAATAACACAACAAATTATTCATTTCTGTAAAACTGCTACATAAAAAGTCACACAAAAATAACAAATTAATTAAATGAAGGGTTGCAATCAATCAAATTAAATTTAAATGTGTCCACTAACACTATGTAATTTGTAAATTGAAGTTTGTAAACAGCTTTTCATATATGTTAAAATGTTACTTTTACAGATTGCTCCCTGGAGCCAAGTTGTAGTGTTGACATGGCTCATCGTTCCCTTGAATTGCAATTTTAGTTACAAAATAGTTTCATCACGACAAAACCCAAATTAAGATTTTATCAACAAAAATATATAAATATTCACTGAGAAATTGATATTTTATGATGGATTGATCTTTCAAATATCTCGAATGTGTTGTATGGTTGAGAATGAGAGAAATGACATAAACAGTTTCATCATAAGCAAATCGCTAATATAAAATCTAACGGTAATATATTTTGCGAATCGTAAAATAGGAAAAATGCAATATAAAATTTCTTAAACATGAAGCTTTCATTTAAGTATTGATATTTGTTTGTTATTAAGAATCCCAAGAATTTACACAAATAAAACGAATGATTTTTGTAACCAATTAAATTTGATCTTATATATATCAGATAAATTAAAGAGCGGTAACTAAAGAAAGAAATTGTTTTATATTTAAAAGATAGGATATTAATTGTTCGGAAAAATTGCACCAAACTAATAACTTTTTGTAACACTTTATAAAGCCCTTATGACATGATGATAAATTTTATATATAATTTACATGTAAATTTTCATAGAAACTTGTTTACAAAATTTCATGAAATTATTTTATAAAATTTATACAAACTAGATTTTCCTGTTTTATACTTAAGATATTTTGCAGTAAATTTCATTACAAAAGTGCCGATATTTTCAATAAAATATTGGTTCCCCGGATGAATTGGTAACATCCATTTAAAGCTTTTTTATTTCACCCTTTTCACCTATAAATTGCGCGTTTCGAGGCATGTAAAGGAAACAAGGTTAAGTAATATATGACATTGACATAAGTCATAAATTTAAATGAAGTTTAAATTTATAAACAAATTTTCTGTGTGATGATATGCTAAATTTGATAGCAAATTTTTATAAAAATTTACGTGTCAATTTTATATTAAATTTGACAACTTGTCATACGGGCTTAAGATATAATCAATGGAAAAATTTTGTTAACTGAATCCATAGTCTTAGTCAATTAGTCCAGACGCAAAGTGAGAAGCAGTCAACGGAGGTAAGGCATGGCAGGATGCGGCCTACAAGTTGCAGTTGTCATTATTGTCACTGCGATTTTTAAGCTGCTACGTTATGAAAAAAAATGCTTCATGATACTAGTAATCTCAAGTACAAGCGTACAAAATTAAAGACACAGACATTTGGTAAAATATTCAGCATAACTTTTTCGTTTTTTTTTTGTGATCTGTGTGATTTAATTACAGAGTTAAATTGCGAAGGATGATGGTGAGATGTTGTATGTAAATACTTATTTGTATGGATATTTTTCTATATAAGGGAGACCGGGGCTAGTTTACACAAAGGCACGTTTTTCCACTTTCGATTAATTAGTACCCCGAGCTACATATAGCGATGATTTTTTTTTCTTTTTTAGTTAAATACCATTAAAAGAATATCCACATAAAATTTGAAGCAAAATTGTGTTTGTTAACAGCAAAAAAATTTTTTTTAAATTTTTCTGTGCATAAAACTATACTGATCCACGATTTTGATATTTTTAATGTATGTGTGCTTGAACATGGTAAACTATATATTTATTTTTAAATGTGGAAAAAATCTACTGAACCCTTAAGTATATTATGTCGTATCAAGATTAATTTAAAATGCATTAATGTCAATTTTTAGAACGATAATATAGGAGAACTAAAATGGGGCAAGTTTTCCCGTCGCAAAACTTGTACAAAATTGAGTTTTTCAATTATTTATGTAAATTTATTAATAAGCTTGAAATATTTACGTATATTATAAGCGAAAAAAAAAAAAAAAATAAAACTTATTCATTCCTTTGCAAAGCAAAATATTATCATCTAGTGTTTAAGGAAAATAGTTTCTTACGTTTATGTTTTAATGGTTAAAATAAAAATTAACCCGGTCTATCCTACACTATAGTGTACCGCTAGACTATTATGGCGACTCCCTTAACCAAGGGTGAATGATCCTTTTATCTGTAATTTACTTTTTGCAAATGCAGATATTAATATTCATGTATTTACTTTCGATTCGGCACACCAAAAAAAAAAAACACATTGTAGAAAGAGTGTGAATCGACGCTTTAATGAAGAATGCCCTGTGTATGTTTCCTTTATTGTTTTAATAAATCCAGATAAAATATAAAAATATTAAAATTTGCATCTGCAATTCATTTTTCTTTAAACTATAGGGATCTCCAATGTATAATTTTAAAAAGAGCGCTGGATATCGAGTTTATTACATATTATAACATTTTAGAGGCCATAACAAATAACTAGTTAGGAAACTTTCAAATTTTGATCCGGTTTCAGTGTTCATAATTACATAAACATTTTAGTTGTTAGCCCAAAAGACAAGTACTATTTGTCTGACTATGTAATTAATATTTGTGCACTTAATCATTCTGTCAAAGGAAGTAAATCTTAGTTTCCTTGGTAGTGATTTGAATGTTGGGATTAAAAAGAAGATTTTAATTAAAAATAGCAGTTTTGTGTTTAAAATCCTCGTTGGAATTACCCAAGAGATTATTTGTGGTGCGATGGTGAGTGGAAGTTATTACAGCTTGCGGTGATAGAAATGATAGGGGTGACAACGAGAGTGCACGCAATTACTGCGAGTGGATCAACATTCCCGTTTATGGTTCTATCCGATCTTTTCGAGTAATTCACTCGTATATTCCTCATTCGATTTGTTTATTGCAAGGATGATATAAAAAAAAATTTGATTGGCTACTTGCAAAGGCTGAAATAAAAGTTTCAGAAATATCTTATTGTACGGATACGGTGAACGTTTTATCAATTGATTCCGCCGCAACGAGCAAATTAAATTTAGTACCAATAAAATACGAGAAACAAGCAAAAGCTAAGACAGAAATAAATGAAGGATCTATAATATATCCTTCGGGTATTAGAAACCTCGTCAATCGAGTCATCAAGAATACGGATTGATGAAAACAATAACGGCTTGATACAGTTGATCCAATTGGGCCTTTGTTAGGGAGGTTTAGAATTATCACATTCGAGCTAAAACTAAAATCGAAATATCATTCTATACCAGAAAAATCATAATTATTAACCCCTAATCTCATACCTCTCACGTTTGATGATGTGCAACGCGCCCTGATTATTTGGGGTCAATTTTCATCGAATCGCCTGTGTATATGCATGTCTAACTCATCACCACTAATTTGCATGTTCGTAATCGTGTTAGGTATGTCTGTGTCGTCAGGCGGGAGCTACCACGCCGGATTTAACATGTTAATATGAAATTTACACGTTAAAATATATAAACATCCTATCAACCTACAGAAATCAACATAATTTTATAAGAAAATTGGGCTCAGTCTGCCTGTACAATTAATTTTAATTCCAATCCAAAAATATTGTTATTCAACTAAACTTTGTTACAGTTTAATCCTATGTAAAACAACGCGATAATATGTTTACATTGTACATTTAAATAAATATAAATAACTAACTCTATCCTACATGAAATATTTATCCCTACATTTATTTATTTATAGTCTCTCTGTTACATTTTTAATGTGTAGGGAACGATATTCACAAAGGCCTCATCAACTTTTATTAACCTAAAATAAATTCCATTAAAAGTCATTTTTATTTACCTAGGATAATAAACATCAGTGAAATAACAAATGAATTTTACAATGAAGGATCTGTTCTTCCTTTATCATTCTAATAGAACTACATAAAAATTATCTTGGATATTTGATTTAAATATAGTTTTCTGTTAGTTTCGTCTATTTTTTCTTTCACGATTTCTTTTGACACGATGAATTTTCTTTAATAGACTTATTAAACATTTTCCATAAGCGCATTTTTAAAATACTTTTAAGCAATACCGCAACTATTTATCGGTTACCTTTTGCTTTATATTATAAATAACACAAGAAACACATTATATAAACAATAACACTTAACACTATTCAATTTGAAGAAAATTATTCGGTCCTTCTGCTAGAAGACTGGCCGAAGTACAAAGAAAAAAGCACAATAAATAATATAATATATGAAGAAGAAATTTAGTCTTTTTCCATAAAAGAATTTGTATAAACAGTATTCGAAAATTTTAACAATAGAAGAAACCAGTTGAAAAGACTTAAGAGCATTACCAAAACGAACTTGAAAATAAAGCAAATAAGTATGACGGTAACAATATTCCTCCTCATCCTTTCCACTCTGCTAACATTTTAAATTACATTAAAATGGTTACGAGATTTATTTTATTTTTATAGGTTGGCACACGTCAACAACAAGCTTCATTATTAATTATTTTCGCTTTGCAATGAGTGGAAGTGAGAAGTAACGATAGTGGATTGTATATGTTATTAAAAGAGTGAATAAAAAAAATTCATGTGCGTCACAATACACGTGGCAGAAATAAAACTTCTTGAGGTACCTTATACAACCTATTCAAGACTTTTTTATATTTCGAAAATTTTTTAATTTTTTCGATTATTTTCGATTTTTTTTAAATTTTTAATTGATTCAAAAATTTTATGACTTTTTAAAGTTTTTTAATTTTTCCGAAATTTTCCGAATTTTTTTATTAGTTTTTCGATTTTTTCAAGTTTTCGATTTTTCAAAAATTGACATTTCACTTTTGATATTTACACTTGACATTTCACTTTTGACATTTTCACTTTTGACATTTATACTTTTGACATTTCACTTTTACATTCCCACTTTTGACATTTTCGCTTTTGACATTTACACTTTTGACATTTACATTTTTGACATTTTCACTTTTGACATTTACATTTTTGACATTTTCACTTTTGACATTTCTTCTTTTTTAAAAAGT
>JAODAH020039846.1:0-10134 GCA_027574865.2 Coproporus ventriculus | reverse complement strand
TCCAATTTAACCTAATTTCAGGATTTTTAAATGTCTTTAAAATTAATATTAAACTCTTTCAGAAAAAATATAATATATATCTCGGCACTAATTTGATTTTTTATTACTCGCATGATTATTCTCCTCGGCCTTCGCCTAGGAGAAAAGTTAATTCTCTAGAAAATAAATTTTTTTGTAGAATGTACATAACGGCATTTTTCACTTGGAATCCTCGATATGAGATTTGTGTAGAATTGCGTTTAAAGAATTTGCAACGTTATAAATATTCCACTGACCCTTCGTGCCCTTAAACACGTTGCGCGTGCTTTAAACGCTTCATTATACACTTGGTATCATAATGTTTATTTTAACACACAAAAAAAACTATTGATATATGTATTATTTTCAAATATTTCACATTGGATAAACATTTAATTAATATAAATCTCAATTAAAAGTAAAAACAATTTGAATTTGGTTTTAAGGTAGCCTAACCCACTAATCAATAATTCCACCATCATATAGCTCCCTCTCTAAATCAACCCCTCAACAAGTGCAGCAAATGTAAACAAAAATGAATTCCATATAAAAATTAAGTAAAAAAATACATGAATTTTTCCAAACATGAGCAAAATGGCAAGAAGGTACTGCATTGTCCCAGGATGCACTACTCATTCTGGGATGGAAGGAGTTACACTACATTACTTCCCAAGTGAACTTCGAGTTAAAAACTTATGGAAAGAGGCATTGAATTTGCATGATGTTTGCAATTTAATTCATCAATCAGTCTGTTCTTTACATTTCAAGGAAAGTGACTATCACTTCAGTAAGTAAAATTGAAATTAGATTTTCTTCCTTTCTAGTGTATTTATTTATTTATTTTAATCATATTACTAGATTTTAGTTATTAGAATATGCCTGGCTATAGCTTTGAGATATTTAATAAAACTTTTATCAAATTGAAAGTTCGGTTTATCGGTTTTTTAAATAAAATTAAATTTATACATTTCAAAATTTTGATATCAACTCAATTAGAAGATAAAAAAATGACAAAATCAATTCGTACATACAAAAAAAGTTTTTGAGTAGAGTTTGTTCTTTAAAATCCTTTCATTAACATATAAAATCACTTAAAGTGACTAGGCTATAAAGAATGTTTATTTTTGGTTGCCTACTTATACTTATTTATGCTTTATTCAATATTGCTTCCAACGTGCAATGTGGATGACTTGATTAATAACAAAATTTGATTGATTTTTGGAAGCAAAAACTCCAATATAATTTTCTGCAGATTTCCGGTGCTCTAAATCAGAATTTGGCCTTACAATTGCTCTATCACATCAAGTTTTTGAGATATCCTACCCTAAAAGTGCAAAAAACCCTATTTTTCGACATATTTGAGGTTGAAATAAACTTGAGGGTCATCGACAAGGATAAACCAAGGTCACCATTGAATTCCTTGTAAGAAGTTACTTAAAAAATGACCTTGATATTCTTCAAATTTATAACCGTGCATTCGCAATCAAAAACCTCCATAATTAAAAGAAAATTTTTGTTCGCCATATTGGATCCGAAATTTTGAATTTATAGAATCTGACATTAGATCTGTATTTACATCATTACAAACCATTTCTTAAGGTGACCAGGCGTACCGCTCATGAAAAATGAAAACTTCCTATAACAATTTTATTGAAACACCAAAAAAAAGGTCATCGATGATCTACTTTCGGTTAAAAAAGCAAAAAAAAAAATTCTGGCATGTCTGTACTACTTTTCCATTTTGAAAATCACCTTAATTTCTATTCATTTCATCCTTCGACTTGGATTTCACTTTCTTCTTTTTATTACGTCTTTGATTAGTTTTTCCTCTTCTCTTCTGGTCACATAGTTTGCCCAAAATACATTCTATTTAATAACTGTAACTTTAAACTTCCATTCTATTTAATTATAATAATAAAGTTTAATATCATTATTAGAACATTTCTTCCTGATATACTCGTAAGACAATCAACAAAAGTTTTTTCTTCTTTTACAGATCCATTCAAAATGAAAAGGTCAGTTTTAAAAAGAGGTTCAGTACCATCACAAAATTTATCAATATCAAGACCAGAAAGTGAGGGAGAATTCAATAATGAAAATGGTAAGTATAACCCTCAGATGAAAACATTTGCAATGTTAATTAATGCACATATTTAATTGTTGTATTATATTTTCCAAGTAACAATTCTGTACGGTTTTGGTTTTTACTGAATGTGATTCGTATCAAGTTTTGTCATACTTCAAAATTAATATTTAGTCATATTAACTTTTCTGTCTTCAGTTTAAGATCCTTCGTACACACTAAGATGTATCATTCTTTACCAAGCCTTTAAAGAGTCAAAGCATTAACATATATGAAGAGTACAACCTAGTATTGTAAAAAATTCGGACTTTGCCGAAAATTATACCATGTAGAGTTTATGGAATTATTACATATATTAATCAAGTCAAGCAATATATCTTCTCCTTCAAAACTGAATAATAAAATCTTTACCTCTGTCTTGTCGATATTTTTGGAAAGTAGTGAATTGACACTAAGATTAAAACAATATAAACTATTATTTAATAAAATTTTATATAAGGCCAAGATGCAAATTTATACGACTTTTTCAAATTTGATTGAATAAATTAAAAATTAATATGTACTCTCAACATATGCAACCAAAATTACACTAATGCAACAATGTTCATTACATTCAACTACAAAGGCATCTTGTTCATCAACTGCCATCGGCAATTTCACTCGAGAGCACAGCATAAATGAAGTATAGTTCATCTATGGAGCACAGTACACGGTATATTCTATCATAAACAGTGTCGAAACCTTCTACTTTCAAATGGCAATGATAGCAACTTAGATGACAAAAATTGTTTATTCTATTGAGTGACTTAGAACGGGGTCGAATTGTTGGAATGAAAGAAGCCAGTTTTTCATTTAAAGAAATTGGAAGATGGTAAAACTATAAAAAACTATAAAACAGCATCTATGTTCATTAGGGTGTCCGCTATTTCCCATATTGATGAAATCATGGAAGGTCCAGTAAAATCTGTTTTTTTACACTAAAAGAACATGTTTTAAACAAATTTTAGTTGAAAATGGCCAATTTTTCACGATTTTACGATCTACCGTCGAGTTTTCCGGGTAACCGACCTCGGATGCGTGTTCAGCAACAAAAGAAACCCATAGATGACATTCTTGGAGTTTAAAATACAACGTTGATAAAATTACAAGAAAATGGGCCAATTTTTCACGATTTTCCGGATTCGTATTAAGCGACCAAAAAAACCCTTCAGAAAACATTTTTTAAGTGAAAAGTACATAAGTTGAAAATGATCAATTTTTCACGATTTTTCGGTTTGTGAATGAGTTTTCCGGGTATCCGACCCCGAATTCGTGACCAGCGACCCAAAAAACTTACTAAATACAATTTTCGAACTTCATTTCAATTTTTTGAAGAGATCAGATAATATTTATTACGGGGGGGGGGGGTACAAATGGGGGGGAAGGAAGGGCGTGTGCAATTGGTTATCTAGTCACGAATATCTTTGGGGTCCATAGCACATCGTGCAAAAAAAATTTTTAGATTCTACCTGCTGTAAAATTTTTCGTTATTTCCCCACCTTACAAACTGGACTACATACAGGATTTACAGTTTTATATTAGCCAATTCGGCAAAATCAACCTCGAATTTGGCTTTCGCATAGCAAAAAACATATCAATACCAATGGCGTAGCGATACCTCCCGGGGCTCCGGTGCAGGGTAGGTATCGGGGCCCCTGCTTACAAGCAAAAAAAAGGAAATTTGGAGGTCCCAAATTTCGTAAAATAATGGAGTCCCCGTAAAGGTAGTTACCAAAGATTTTAAGGATATTATTGAAAAAGTAATTACTTTTCGTTCGCAACTTCGATAAACAAGCAAAGAAAAACTTGAATGAGGGCCCCTTGCAGTCGGGGGCCCCAGAACATTGCACCGGCTGTAATTTTTTTTTCTGCAAGCTGAATACTTTCTCAGTTTTGTTTTGCTTTGAATTGTGCAAAAACAATTTTTGTATGGTATATAGCAGTGGTAGCATTAACATAAGAGCATTATCATCAGAATTATGTCGTTATTTGGGTATGTACTATTGATAAAATAAATTTCAATTATATATAACTTACGGTTTATCAAGTCCTTCAAATGTTTCAGTTCTCTTTGGTTTGGGTGGTGGAGAAGGTGCTTTGAGTAAAATTTTTTTAATAACAGGAGCATCGGATACAATCTTAGGCTGAATTATAGATTGATGTGTTACTACTAAAGGTGGTGGAATAGCACTTGAAGCATTATTAGCGATCGAAGTTGTCACCTGCCTAATATTCGAAATGCACTTCTTAGGAGGTGATGGGGGTTTACCATCACCACATTTCTCCAAAAATTGCTTGATTTTATTGACACTGACATTCGAAAATTCATCCATTTCTTTGCACGTACATTTTGGCAATATCCAGCATTTAAAAAAGTGTTGGCCGCGTCAAGCGTTTACGTCAATCTTGACAAAAATTACAACCTGCAAAAATAAAGATGTTAGGACTAACCAACTTATAACAAATAAAATTTAAAAGAATCACATTTTTATAAATTTTAAATACCTAATAATAAAATAATCTTAATAATAATTATTTTTTTGCTATTGCACAAAAACTTTATTAGTTTTTAAATTTTGTATTCTTTTGACATTATAAAAACTATCAAATTTTCTAGATCTGTTGATTTTTGTTTTAACTTTAGGCATTTTAAAATTTTTGAATTGGTTAGTTAATCCTAAATATTATAAAGTTCTATTGAGAACCTTTCCTTGATCTGAATCGTTTAAAAAAGTAAAGACATTTTTACCGTTGATCGAGCGAATTTTGATTTCTTTTTTTTTTAATTAATGAAATGAAGTAGTATCATCTACTGGACATGTTCTGCACACCAGGCTTCTGTGACTGGAAAGTTTGACAAAAATGTATAAACAGTTTTTTACTGCAAATGTATATTGGCTACAAAGATAACGCCTGTAAATTAGTTGCTTCAAAGGAAGTAGGAGTTAAAAGGGGAAATACGAAATCTAGAGAATTTAATAGGCAAAGGAAAATAAAATACATTCACCTTCCTTCCAAAATGACCAATAACGTGCTACATCAGCTGTATATTCTATTTAGTGTTTCACTTTCTTATTGGTTTAAATAGACAAGTATCATAGTAATCAATTGCATCTGACATATCTCCCACAGAAATGTCATAATTTATAAAATATTTTGAGGTTGGCAAAATCAAATAATTTTTATTGTTAGTGATATAATCAAAACAAATATCCCGCGACCACTTTTGTATATTTTAATATTTTCTCTCTTTTTATGCTCAATTGATGTTGCCATTAAAAAAATATCCCTCGCCCATAGCTCTCGGGATATTTTAAGGCAACATCAATTTCTCATAAAAATCGGGAAAAGTATTTTTGAAAAAGTTATGAGCGTTTGAAGAAAGGACCATTTTCTAAAACAAAAAATCATAACTTTCTTTGGTTGGGTAAAAATATTTGAAAAAATTTACAAAAACTATTTTAATAACATAGAAATTTCTGCCAAATTAAAAGTTGTCGGTTCTGAACCGGTTGATTTGGCATAGAATGTCATATATATTTAACATTTTTATACAGAGTGTTCCACGATTCGACCGACAAACTTATACCATACATTCCAGGGCTCATGTCGATCAAAAAATGTTATGTAACAGTTTTGTTTCAAACAAATTAGTCAAAGCTAACAAATTTCTTCGATATCTCCCAAACAAATAGGAATTCAACTATAGGTCACATAACATTTTTTGATCGAAATGAGCCCTGGAATGTATGGTATAAGTTTGTCGGTCGAGTCGTGGAACACCCTGTATATGACGTTTTAAAATTTTGAAAATTTAATAATATTTGACATTCAATATTTAACACTGACAGTTTTATTAGATATCTTATCCATAACTTCTAAGCAAATGCCATTTATTCAATTTATTTATAAGTTGAAGTTACGCAACCAACAATACACTAAATAGTTCATGAAATCGCAATGTTATACCGATTTCTGGAAATTTTACGAACGATTTCTCTTATTTTAAGCTCAATTCAGAACAGGATTGTTTATTTCAGTATCAACACCTTATGTCACTGCCCATGAAATTGATCCAAGCACATTGGAGCATTTTATGCTAAGATCAGAGGACCTAATTAATTTAGCAGAGAGTACATCACATACAGATACCCGAACAGGTTAAAATTAAATATTTTATTATTTGAATGTTAAACTAAATTTGTCTTAATCATTTTTAGCGAATAGAAAAAGAAAGCATGACAGTCTCCAAATTAAAGAAGAACCTAATGATTATAATTGTGGGGCATTGCATCTTAATGGACTAGATTCAGAAAGGTAAATTGATTTTTTTGCAAACACCAAATCTAGCCAAAGCAAATATTGTAAAGTATCATTTTTTGAACGCACGCGAAGCAGCTTCCATATTCTTGCCTGTTCTTTTTTTCGCACATGCGCAATGAAATTCCGATACTTGAGTGTCACCTCTGGTCTATAGTTACACCATGATAATACGTCTGGATCGTAACTCACATGCGCAATATCAATTTAAAAATTGAGGCAACTAAAGTAACTTAAAAAATTTAAAAGTGGAATCTCGAAAATTATCAATATGTCAACAATAATCCAGTTATCTCAGTTGATAAAGTTTCACGTCTTCACGTTAACAACTTTAGGAACAAGAGCTCAAACCTAAGCAACGTAACTTTTTTTTTGTTATTGTTAAAAACAATATTATAAAATAAGTTTCTTTTTTTGGAATTAAAAAAAATTATTTTGGATGTTATAATAAGGCTATTTCACGTCAGTTCAGCAGTCGATGTTACAGTGGGTTCTCCGATTGCGCTCAAAATTTACGCACAGGTTAATGACCACAAAATATGAAGATTCTAATTGTAAAACGTCACTTTTTACCAAAATTTAGTATTTTGACACTAAAAGTGGTCCAAAAAAAATTTCAAAAGCACTTAATTGATCGGAAATTTTCAGTAGAAAACGATGCCATTGTTCGTTTTTCGATATACTGCACCCCAAAAATTATATCACACTAAAAGTGCAACAAAACTGCTGATTTTTTCGCAATTTAGGAAGTGCAAGAAAACTAAATTTTGACACTTTACTATGTATCACTTGAATGCAACTGAAGTTATTGAAGAAAAAAAAATACCATAAAAATATAGTTAGGAAAATCAAAATAACTCAGCTAAATACAAAATGGTTCTAAAATTGTTATTCTGAATTCGAAGTTTATTTTATAATTCAAGTGCTTAAAAGTTTATTATTCTCAAATTTTAAATACACAATAAGAACTATAATTTACAAAATATTTTATGATTAAGTTTTGTAGTTTCTTTTTAGGTCGCTTTTATAGGTTGTGTCCATTTTGCGAATAATCCGAAAATATCTCCACTTTGCCCACAATATAATAAAGAGGTACGCATCCTTTTTCTCTTACCTGATAGGTTCAGATTTTTCAGCTCGTGCGCTCTAGCGGCGAAATAATACACCATGGCAAAAGAGTCATTTGACAAGAAAGTTAGGAAACTTTTCAATCGTTAATTTTGTCCTCTTGTACTTTTTTGTCAAAATGCTTAATTTGGCCGGAAAACAAAAAAAACGTCAATAATCAAAATATTTTTTTCATATTGCCACTGCGAATTCCTCCAAACCCGCCCATTTGCGAGCGTAGCTAAGTAAAAAAGAACATTTTCACAAAGTTTCAGAAATTTTTCCCTTAAGGATTGTGCAAGTTGGAATAAGAAACAGGTAGAGGTGATCCTTATTAAAATGATTTAGTAGAATTGTTCGCTAAATGGACTATTCGCTAAAAGAACTGTTCGCAACATAGAAGACATCCCAACGGTAGCTGTGACAATGTATGAGATTGTTACATTCCGACAACACTGCATTTAATACGAAACCGAAATCTTTGTAGAACTTCTACCATAAGTTAAAATACTTTTTTTTTTTAACTAATATGATTTATTCTAAAATTAAAGATTGCACAATTTAAAACTATTCTAGAAGTTTTTATATGTAAATTCTTAATTTGTTTAAAAATCATTAAGTGCTTCAAAATGTTCCAAACCTTTCAAGCGTTTTTATTTTTTATAACATGAAGTAGTTTTGCTTATTCTAATTATATTTTGTTTATTTCAGCATGGATGAATCCAAGCAAGTCCAATTACTCACAGAATTATTAAAACAGCAAGAAATGCAAACAATAGCAATAAATAAAATGGCTGAAGATTTCAGAGACTTTAAAAATTTAATATCAGTGTATCTTCTGGACAAAATGAAGAAATGAAAAGTGTTATTTGATTTTAACAATAACTGAATGGTACTAATTGTAATTATTTGTGCAAGGAAAATATCAGTAGGGTAACATAATTAGAGCTAACCCATAGATAACTGTTTTTTTTGTCTATCAACGAATTAACAAAAGAAAAAAATGTATTTAGATTTTTTAGAAAGTTTTGCAAAGTGATTTTATTAAATATTGATTATTAATAGTATTTTATACAATAAAGTGCAGAAGGAAAAATTTTAAGGCACGTGTGCCAGTTTAGAAAACGGGTGCCCCTTAAAATTCATTATGCATAAATTGTACATGATATTTTTTCTACTTTGCGCATATTAATCTAAATAAATAATTAATTAAAAATTAAATTTTTCAACGTGTGTTGGCCACATTGCAAATGTTATTGATCAGTACCTTATTTGCGACCTTCCCGATGATTTATCATCAATTGTAAGTCCGTCTCATACGGAAACGTAAAGTGTCGGGTGCTATAATGAGGCTATTATGAAACCCGTTTGAGTTTCATAATGAGTATGTTGTGATTGCAAAGTAGAAAAAAATGTTAATTATTTTATATATTCTTCATATTATATTTATTTGTATAATTTTTAATAATAAATGTTGGACGTTTTTACTTTCGACTAACCGTATGTTATGGAAAGTATTGTGATCGTCAAAAAAATCGAAATGGAGTTTTTCATAAATTTCAGTATTTTATCACCTCCTGAAATTTCTTTACAATGTTTAATCCCAAAATGGCGTGAATGAATGATTGTTATCGATCCAAGTATATATAATATATGGTGTACTTCTTGTAGTTTTGTACCCTGTACCAGCTGAGATGGGTCTTCAAAGGCTCTAGAAACATAATATTAAAATATAATAAGAGATTTTTATTTTTTCCAAAATATCCAAATGGACAGTCCATGAAAGGACCCCGCACAATCCTTATGGGAAATGGCCCTCAGTCGATTTTTTTTAAACTTTCTTGGAAATTTTTAATCTGTATATTGGCAATCCTATTTAAGGGGAGCAAATGAAGGGGAGGGGCTGGAAACTCGCCCCAGTCTATTTTTCCCGTTTCTATATAGTATTAAGACCCAGGTAACTCATTTTGTTTGTTAAAATACTTAAAATAATTTTTTTATGACTTGTTTAAGATTTTTAGTCATTTTTCGATAAAAAAGAAGAAAAAACCGCATTTTGGCCGTAAAAATCGCAATTGTAATTTAGCCTTAATACGGCCAAAATCATATTTTCCTTAATTAGCTGTACAGGTCGAATCTCACAGTGAAAAAGTTTTTTTTTTGTCCAAATGGACGTGTTTTTACATCAGCTTTACGAGCTATTATGAATTTTTCTGCTTATCGGCATATTAATGCCCTTAAAATCGAAAAAAACTGAAAAAATTGCCCTAAAATCTATTTTTACCTCAATAAATCAGTCTTCAGTTCTCTAGGACGTACTTTTTTGGGACATATGACCCCAAAATTGGATTCAGTTTAAAATTTCATGATAAAAAAAGATGTTTGGAACTCTGGGAAAGAAATTTTCAATCCTTTTTACGCTTTATTACGTTTTTAATCGCATAAAAGCCAGGTCAACGTAATTTCGCTGAATTTCTCTACCTTTTATGACCTTGTCGCCGAGGAATTTCAAATTCTATGTATGATATTTGGAATCCATGGTCAATTTGTGATCGGAAACATGCTAT
>JAODAH020039771.1:0-11815 GCA_027574865.2 Coproporus ventriculus | reverse complement strand
TTTATTACATTTTTCTAAGTAAAAGTTGTCATTGTTTAATATTGCAAATTTTTTAGGTCTTTGTTTGATAGAGATGGGTCAGAAGATGAATCTTCTTTCCCAACTTTACATCGTCACAGTTCCTTTGGCAAAGATAGTGATACTGAAGGAGATTCAAGAAAAGATGCCTTCCACATGCACAGATTAAGGTATATAGATATTAATGTATTTAATTTTAAACATAATAATATAACAATGTTTTGGCAGGAGTTCAAGGCCACGAAAAGCTCATGTTGAACACAATGATTCGCTAAGCTCAGGCGAAGATGATGATGATGATGATGGTTTTGAGTTCCTTACTGCTGAAAATCTATTTTCTACTCTTCTTTCGAGAGTAAGTAATTTCATTATTTTATTCTAACAATCTAAACTTTTAACTATTCTTAAGATATAAGCAGAAAAAGAAAATCAAATTGTAACCACCATTAATCTTATGTATATTTTGATTTCTAGATTGATATTAAAGTAGGTACAGGATTTGAAATCTATGCAGCAAGTTAGAACAAATTAGAAACATTTTGTTGTTCAAAAGTGCTGATACAGCTAAATATTATGCATGACCATTGGTCCAGCACAGTCAATGTTTGCTTCACTGTTTTGACTTAGAACAAAAATCATACATATGTGAACTGTTTGTGAACTAAATGTGTATGCATAAAAGTTATTAACAAAATTAAGAAACTCTCAATATGTTAAATGAAGAAAACTTTTATAGCTTCTGCTACTTGTATTATCATATATAAGAAAGGCTGCACATATGACTACAGTCCTTCTTACAATAACGTGAAAGGACAGAAAATTATTAAAATTTCAAATTGATCTTCTGAATGGGTTTACAAATTTTTCAAGAAATTCTTGTGAAAATTTTAAGCATTTTTTGATTGTTATGTTGCAGTTTACTCTAGATCTGATAAGGTACACAAGCTGTGAAGCCCGTATGGAGCTTATTCTATGGTTTGGTGTTAGCACATTAATAACCATAATTTCTGTATTCTTATTATATGTATAAAAATAAAATGTTCTAAGAACTTGCTTTATCATCTAGGAATCAAGATTGGTTTTAATTCAATCTTTGTAGTTTTTTTATTCCTCATTAAATCATCTACACATTTTAATATATTAAAGCTATATATAGCTATGTGAACTGCAATAGATCAGCAGTTAAGAAACAATGATATTTGATGCTCAATTTTATTAGTCCATTTAATATACTCTGCAGATCGAATTGGCAAGTAGGAAATTATATAAATGGTTACAACAATATTCAAAAAACAATATTATTTCGAATATTGAACTGCAGGCCATACCAGAACAGTTTTAATTGCTCGTCCACTATGTGATGTCACATTCGTGCAATGTGTATATTCATTTAGCAATTGACAATCTAAAATATTTATAAATGCAAATTCATTAAATTTTGCAGGTGCGTGATTTAACCCAAAGACCAGGTTTTCCCAATAGTCGTTTACTTAGCCATTTTGATCATGGTACAAATCTTTGGAATAGAATGGAACCGTTGGGCTCGACACGGTAAGTACCTTTAAACCTACATGACCCGATGATAAATTTTAAACAAAATTTATATATAAATTTTCATAAAAAAATGTTTTTAAATAATTGTTCATATAATTTTAGAAGTATATTTATTTTTTTTACATCAACTAATCACTTTATATATAATATAATTTTAGATTTTTTTAAGCAAAAAGGGATTTTAATTGAAAATGCGATTTTTTTTATAGATGATTTGAGTGAAAACAATTAGAAATGTAAATGTTTTTCTTCAATTATTAAAAAATGTAAGACCTGCTATTCATGGTGAAAAATACAAAAATTCGAATTGAAAAAATCCCAGGGATTTGGGTTTTTTGATAACATATTAAAAATTTTTTTTGTATGACCTTGTCTTAAATTACTTATTGGCTCCTAATATCTAAGTAGGTTCTTGGTAATGACTAATTTTTAAGATTTGCTTTTTGCTTGATCTCCAAATTTAGAGAATGTTCTTAAATAACCAACCTATATGAAAATTTGTTAGCTAATTGTGTGTATGAAGCAATTTTAAAATTCACAATATAAATTTTGTTTTAAAATTTAGCATCGTCTCACACTGAATCTAGCACCTAAGGAGTGTACTCTTAATAATTTTTAACAAAGAAATAATAATCTTATTTCAAGCTCTCGTTGTACATACAGAGAGATAAGAACCTTTATGTAAGTTTAAATTTTAGTTTGGTAGATGTAATAATTAGAAATTTATTGGTTCTTTTACATAATTTTACATTTTGAACAAATGTACATACAGTTAAACTTCCATAACTAGAACTATGACTTGCCACCCAAAAAGTTTGGATTATCAAGATTTTGAGTTATTGTAAAAATTTATTACGCGTGATTCCAACGGCCCATTCATCACGTTTCATAACAAAAACACACAGTTATTCTATCTAATCTTGCATACAATTAAGGGAATTTTATGAAAATCGAGAAAATGGACATTTATTTCTGCAAAGAAGAAGTACTACTACTCTATTCATTCAATTATATGTAAAAAATTAGTTTTTCTTCCATTTTTCTTCTTATATTATAAATTTTATTTTTTTAACATTTATTAATAAAAACTTTTTCTTTAGAAACTCCCCATTGGGTAGACAATTTAGTCGAGAACGCAGTGTAAACGCACCTTCAAATATTCCCTGGCGTAGAAGCGTCAGCAGGGATTTAGCATCAGATATTGACAGTGTTTTCAGTGCAGATCATCCTTCAAGAATAACAACAACTCGCACTGCAACATTACCAAGAGGAGGTATGTAAAAAAATATTCAAATTTTACAACATTAGACACTAGATTTGATAATAATTTGTCTTTAGCAAGTTTTACTCAACTTTTAAATGAATTATTTAAAGAAAAACCTTTTAAAATTTACTGTTAAGCATGGAAAAATTTATAGAGTTGAATATTTATGCAACAATTTTTCTTATATGAAAATAGATTTTTCCTAATTCTACAACTAAATACTTTAAATGCTCTTTAAAAAAATATATAAAAAATGCTCTCTAATATGTGATGTAACAGCCTGCGGTAGAATAGTATGTAATGTAAAAAGTTCTATAAGCAGTTTTTACAGTTAATATTTTTGTTTTGTTGTAAGGAATTGCATAAATGAAATGAAAAGGATCTGATTTATGCATTTCTTTCTAAAACAACGGAATTAAACAATTTTTAAAAGTAGTTTTGTTTTTTGTGCTGTTTTTTTTTTCCTAATCATTTTTGTTCAGATGCAATCACATAAAACAAACATGAATTGAATTACTCTTTGTAAGTTAATTGATGTTTGAAATTAAAGTTAAAAGTAAATACTAGTTAAAAAGCATGGTTGTGATAGATTGTGATGGTGTTGTGTGATTGCAGCGCGAGTGCGTGTAATGGTGCATGTGCCCAACGTGACTCAAGAGGGCACCACTCACTAACCACAGCTATATCTTCTATCAACCAGCGCTATATACAGACTACATTGGTAGGCATCACTGCACGGTTTATGTTTTGCCATACCGATATTTATATTTAATTTTGTATATTTTGATTTTGTGTGTTTGCCTTCCACACTAACTAAAAAATTTAACAGCAACACATGAAATGGAACTTGTAGTGTAATAAAAATTATCCACGCACATGGGTGTCATCTGGTGAAGCATTAGTGCACAGACCGGATGTAATACTACTGTTGGATATCTGTACCTGTACTCAATATAAAATGAAATTACTTATATTGAGTAATAATATCACAAGAGCACTTTTGTGTATTCAAAAATACTTTTCCCGATTTTTATGCGAAATTGGTGTTGCCTAAAAATATTACGAGCGCTATGTGTGAGGGTTATTTTTCTAATGGGAAACATCAATTGACCATAAAAAACAAATAGTATTCAATAGTTTACTCTTGCTCTATTGGTCGAACATGGTGGGTTTATCCAGACTATTCTATTATATGGGCACTACTGAGGCATGTAGTTCTATCCCCTGCTATAACCAAAGCTGCCTCATGGGCATCAAAATAGAGTACTCGCTACCTGAAGATACCCGAAATAACGTGTAATCGCCTAAAACAAAAGACGGAATACCAAAAACCGCAGAGCAAACCGTGGTACGAAGCGAATGCATTGTTACCCTAACTTTAATTTGAAGCTTATGTAGTACATATATAACTGATAGTTAAATTAATTTGAACATTAACTGGAGATTGTGAAACATGCCCCAAATATGTAAGAAATTGATACATAATTTTTACATTTATGTCTTCAACAAATAAAGCAAACTGCCGACTAATATGTACTTATTTTCAAAAGCATCGGATGATTTATAAATCTATAGTGCCAGTGGTCTTAAAAAACCTGATACCCTTGATAAAAATTACACAACATGAACATGCAAAGTTGCTTGTTAACATTATTATAGTTGTAATCTTGTTTATTTTTTATCTGTTTAAAAATTTTTTTGTAAAATAATTCCAAGGTTTTTATTTGCAATAAATATTAATTTTGATTTATGAAATTAATTCGGGTTTTGTTACAAAATCACTGAAGTATCAGTTCACCATGTCTGTG
This sequence comes from Coproporus ventriculus, assembly GCA_027574865.2. NCBI lineage: Eukaryota > Metazoa > Arthropoda > Insecta > Coleoptera > Staphylinidae > Coproporus > Coproporus ventriculus. The sequence continues at coordinate 7,171 of JAODAH020039771.1, read as the reverse complement.
GAAGAAATAAGGTCCTTTTATAAATTGCATTACAGATGCAATTGTATTATTTATTGTATGCAAATGTTCCATTTCAAGTGCATGTATTGCCAAAAATTTATTTTATTTTAGAAAATTTTAAGCTGTGTTAATTGTGGTTGGTGCTTTCTTTACTATACAACTTGCAATCAAATCATCTGATAATGAAGGTAAATATTGGTGCGTGCAAAATATAATATGCCTTTTCTATAATATTATTGTAGTAGATATCCAATGCACAAATTAGAAAATGATCTTTGTACATTATAAAATAAAAAGGTTTATCCACATCAGCTACAAGGAAATATTATTAAAGCTTTTTAACAATCAGGCATTTATGTTGTAGTGATGAAAGCATGTTTTGCATGAATTTCTTTCTGAAGACAAAGCTAAAATTTAAAAATCATATATGAATATTTGTTAAAATGTTTTTTTTTATATGCTTAAAGTTTTTTGATGATTTTTTTTAACGGCTTTAGTCATTTTTGGGGATTTTTAGCGATTTTTGACAAATTTTCAACATTCAATATTTTTGATAAAATATTAATTTTAGCATATACATATAAAAAAAAGTAATTTGTTCTTATGGGGCATAGCGTAGTTGCGATGAAAGGGGCGTTTTCTGGAATTGGTTAGATTAAAGGAGACGTGGTCAAAAATTTATTTATTTTTTTTTTAAATTCATATATTTTGAAATAATTGTAATATTTAGACATTTGTTAGTGAAATCACGAAAACTATAATTTGCACTTTATAATCATTGTTTCGACTTGCATTTCGATAAACAACATTAAATTAAAACAAAAGAAATTCCATTGCAAAAAACAACAATCGCGAAGCATTTTCAAAATAAAATATTAAAGGAAGCGCCAGAAAATGCACAAACATTACCAATTTAATTACCCGGCCTTATTATTTATAAACATTTACATCAAAGACCAATTAATAACAAATGTATAAACAAAGTGCAAGGTTAAATTCATGAAGAATCAACATACAAAATTAGTTTCGCTTCGAAATCAATCGCGGTAACACTTCAAATGAACATGTCGGAAATAAATTTTGCAAAAATCGTTGAGGGAATTCGAGAATCATTCCAAAAAGGCATTACAAGAGATTACGCATTTAGAAAGAAACAATTAAAATCGTTATTGAAGATGTTTGAAGAGAACGAAACGGGTTTTTGTGAAGCCCTAAATGCAGATTTGTGCAAATCAAAATTTGAAAGTATTTTAACCGAATTGGGGATTTTGAGAAATGAAATACAGGATGGAATTGCAAATTTAAGGAATTATACCAGGACGGAATCACCCCCTAAAGGAATTGCGAATTTTTTCGATAAAGTGCAAATTAGGAAAGAACCGTTTGGAGTTGTTTTGATTATAAGCGCTTGGAATTATCCTTTGATAACACTTTTTAAACCCTTGGTTGGGGCTATAATTGCTGGAAATTGTGTGGTACTGAAACCTTCGGAAATTTCACAAAGCACAGAAAAATTAATTTGCGATTTGGTTCCGAAATATTTAACCCCTGAATGTTACAGGGTGGTTTCTGGAAAGGTGGAAACAACCACCGGATTATTAGAACAAAGATTTGATTATATTTTTTTCACCGGTTCGACCAAAGTTGGAAAAATTGTAAAGGAAGCTGCAAGTAAATATCTCACTCCAGTTACTCTTGAATTAGGGGGGAAGAATCCGACTTATATAGATGATACAGTTAATTTCAACATAGTAGCTAAACGGATAATTTGGGGAAAAATTTTAAATTCCGGCCAAACCTGTTTAGCACCTGATTACATCTTATGCACCCCCGAGGTACAACTAAAATTCATCCCTGCATGCAAAAAAGCTATAACTCAATTTTTAGGAGAAAACCCGAAGATTTCCGAAAATTACGGAAGAATTATCGATGATGCTCGTTATGAACGTTTAATGAAATTTTTAAATAACGGAAAAATTGAATTAGGGGGTGTTTGTGATTCTTACACCCACTATATAGAACCCACTATTATCACCAATATAACTCCTTCGGATCCAATAATGCAGGAAGAAATTTTCGGCCCAATTCTCCCCATTTTCAATGTAAATTCTTCAACTGAAGCTTTAAATTTTATAAATGCGCGTGAAAAACCGTTAGCGATTTATATTTTTTCAAATTTAAATTCTACTGTTAAAAAATTTGTGGAAGGGAGTTCAAGTGGAAGTGTTTGTGTGAATGATGTTATGTTGCAATTTACTTCACAAAATACGCCATTTGGTGGGGTTGGGTATAGTGGAATGGGTAGTATTGGTGGAAAATTCAGCGTGGATACTTTCAGCCATAAAAAGACTTGTATTTTTAAAAATTTAAATGCGTTAGGGGAAGGGTTGGGTTCTGCAAGGTATCCCCCGTACACACAAAGAAAAGTTCAGTTTTTAAATTGTGTTTTGAAAAAAAGGAATTTTGTAGGATTGGGGGTGCTTAAAGAAATTTTAATATTTTGTTTGGGGCTGGCGGTTGCTAGTGCATTTTTTTATTACCACAATTTTAATTAAATGTGATGAGTTATAAAATGTTTTTATGTATTTTTAATAAATTTTAATATTTTTGATAGTTTACAATGATTTTTGATCTCCTTTAATTGTCACTTGGGGGTTTAATTAGTTGGAAAGAGATGGAACTATTGCAAAATTATAAATTCGATCGTTTTTGAATTGAGTTACAGCTTTCTTAAAATTCTATATTATTTTATTTTTTTCAAATTGTGATAGCGAGAAAATTTTGAGAATATTAAAAAAGTTAAGAGCGATTTAATTTAATTGGGAAACATTGGAAAAATTTCCAATTTTCATCTTTGTAATGAATGGGACAAGGACGCGCCGAAGGTGGTTTGAATTTGTTAGAAAGAGATGAAGCCGTTACACATTAGAGGTAATGGCAAACCAAAGCTACATGAGGCAGTCTCGTTCTGCCTCGGCCTGTTCTAAAGAAACAACTTTACCTCGGCTCTCATCCATGTCCGACCCCAGCCATTGGTTGTCAGTTCATTAAAGTGACGAACCGCCGAACTTGCATCGGTACGTGCTCAGTGTAAACGCGCATTTTAACTTTGCTTCGAATGCACAGAATTTTATTTTCGGGCCGAGCACATGGATGAGTGCCGAGGCACGCCGCATACCCATTCGTACGCGAGGCAAAAAGTTGTCTCTTTTCAGCAGACCAAAGCGAAATGAGAATTCCTCATGCTGCCTTGGCTTGCCTCTGCCTCTAATATGTAACCGCCCTGTGACTTTAAAATTTATTAATTTTTTTATAGGCTTGAACAATTTTTTTCCCTGCTAAACCATAAACCAATTCTGTATATCAGAGTTGGAGTGATCAAGTGACTCAAAATTTTGAAAGAATACTTTTAGGTTTAATAGATATGACCTACCAATTTAATCCGAATTGACATGAATTTGCCTGTATACTAACTGTCAGGGGAAGAACTAATTAACTAGAAAATCAGTGTGTGGTAAAAAAATTTTCTTAAAAATCAAACATAGGAAAACATTCTGTGCTAATAGTGTATTGGATTTCTACTTTGTTTATAAAAATAATTTTAGAAATGTACTAATTGCTTTAGTAGTTTCATTTTCTTTCAAAAAATTTTTATGATTGTATTGTGCACGAAACCAATTTTTAGACAAAGATAGAAAAATATGAATGCATGCAGCAAAGAAAAACACTAATCATTTTTTTATTATTTATTTATTTTTTTAATTTTTTTTCACGTGTTTTTGTCATCAGTACTAATTATTTGTTGTTGTTTTTCTTTTCTTTTGGTTTTGTGTTTGCCACAAAGCAGTGGACGACATGTGGTCCAAGTTCATCGACTTCTAAATGGGGGGTATGTATTATGTTTTTGTTTTGTTTTTTGATTTTTTTTTGTGTTTAGTTTCTTTTTTTGGATCATGAAATTTTTAGATAACATCACTAATTGTAATCTTTAATACACATCTTTTAAATTAACAAAGATTTGTTTGTAATAAAAAATAAATTGTGTCTGTTTTTCTTTTTACAGATAAAACAGATAGGACAGAGAACCTTAATTTATCAGATTTGAATTTGAAAAAGTTGAAATTAACAGAGGAGGATGCTTTAGCTTTATCGTATTTAACGCCAGGACTGTCGAAACGCATACAGAAACAGCTTTTTGCCTCTTTGCCTCCTTCGGAAGCTAGGAAAATCTCAAGGACAATGAGTATGAGAAATGAGAATGAACAAGAATCTCCAATGCAGAGATGTTCCGTTGATCGAATTTCTGCAACATTGCCTAGGAAATTTTCCTACGATAAGCGTTGCTCCAGTCAGCAGAACCTAACCTACGATATTAACCAGAATAACTCAATGCGAAACGAAAATGAAACTAACGATATTAAATCTTACCTACCTACTAAATCTAGAGATATAACATCACCCTACACAGACCGTAGTTCACGTTCCGAAAGTTATGATTCTAGAAAATCGGATTATGAAAAACCAAGAAGTCGTTATTATAGGGCATCGAGTCTACGCGAACCAACTGATTATAAAACAAAGTTGCACACATATTCACTACGTAGTCCTGACTCGAGTATATCAGAAATGTCATCTATAAGAGATGAAGATTCTTTTTCTGAGAATACAAGCCTCAGCAAATTTTTAAACAGAACTAGCAAAATTGAAAGCAATGATGACACAAAAAATCATACAAAACCTGTAAGAAGAATTTCAAGATTTTTGCGTCCTGATTTTTATGATACTCCAAAAGAAGAAAGTGTTATAGTCAACGAGAAAAAAGAAAGAGAAATGGAGACCCAAAAAGTTTTGAAGGAAATTCGTGATAAAAGAATCAAAAATAGAATTAGTATGAGAAAAGAGAGAAGTTTATCTAGAGAAAAATCATTGGAAAATGAGAAAGGTTGTGAGTATAATAAAATTAAAAATTTAGAAGTTACTTCTAAAGTAGAAGAAAAAGAAAAATCAATCCCACCAAGTGAAAAAATTATAAAGTGTAAGGAACTAGTCGAAGCTCTTATTGATAAAACTAATGCTGAATCTGAAAAGGCTAATAATATTGGTAGTAGAGAAACTCAAAATATTTTGAAAAATGTTTCGGAGAATATTAAAAATATTGAAACTAATGTGCTCTTAAATAAAGAAAATGGAATTCAAAATGTAGAATTAAATGGAAATACATCGAAGGAAGTGATAAATGAAGATGTAACACCAAATAAAGAGAGTTCCCAAAAAGAAGTACCTGTTTCTAAAGAAATCAAAAGAATTTCTAGATTAATACGCCCAAAAAGTTATCCCGCAGAAAATGGTACAAAATCTGCAGAAACGATTAAAACAGATAATAAATCTGGAACTTTAGATAAACCGGAAAAAGAAAAATCAATTGAAGCCAAACCGAAAGTTGTTAAAGTAAAGAAAATAACTTCTCCACAAAAAACTGTTAAAGAACCTGAAAAATCTACAAAAAATAAATTCCTACAATCAATTGAGAAGAAATTTGAAAAATTACGAACTTTAACAAATGATGATAAAGCAAAAGAAGATAAAAAAGTAGATAAATCAAATGTTGAATCTGCCATTAAAAGATTACGAGAACAAAGTGTACCCAGAAATGTCGATCACATTACAGAATCAACTTTAATTAAAAGAGCAGTATCAGTAGAAGATTTTTCAAACGTTAAAAGTAAAGCATTGCAACCTTCTCGAAAAAGTGTAACAAAAATATTAAATCTATTTAAAAAATATGAAGATAAAAAAGACGAGGAAGTTGTGAAAAATGGTGTTGATACATTACCACATATTACTGAATCAAATATCCCGACAGTAAAATCTAAACTACCAACTAGTCGCGATCTAAAATCACCTGAACATAACCTAGAAAATCACCAAAAAGATCGCCCTAAATCACTTTTATTAGATAAAGTTAAAAGATATAACGGATCAAAAAGTGATAATGCATTTAGTGCAGATATTAAACCTAAAATTATATCAAAATTACCTAGAAAAAGTACAGCGGGTATTGATTCTAGAAATTTCACAGAAGATTCAGTTTTAAATAATAATATTAATGATAGTGATGTTACAGATAACGGAATCACAAATGAAGTCACCAAACGCGTAGACAGAAAACATTTAAAACTTGATTTTTCTAATTTAAATGAGCCCATGCAAGATTCAAATTTAAATCGCATTTCTTATACAACTGATGAAAGTTCTAACTTGCTTTCTCCTTATGATGAAACTATGAGTTGCGATTCTTGGTCTGTTTGTTCAGATTTTCATCATACACAAGATTTAATGTCGCCTATATCCCCAAATGGTAATGTTTATAATTCAGGAGATGAAAGTGAATCGGTGATTGATAGAATCAGACGTAAAAGTTTTTATACGCGCTTTAATGAGAAGAAGAAACAGCCTAGGAAAAGTTTGGTGGGGAATTATAAGGATTTGGATCTTTATAAGGATTATAATCAAAAGACGCAACATAGATATAAAACTCCTGCAGATTGTAGTTCTTCTTATAAAAGAAGTAGTGGATATTCTTCATCTGGTGAAGGGGATCATGAATATAGGCCATATGTAAGAGCAAAATCCTTAGTAAATGATTATGTGAATGTACCCAATCGATATCAGACGTACAATCCAAGAAGAAGTAATTTTTCTTCCTTGTATTCTTCTATGTCTGAAGAAAATGATGACTTAGGATTTGCTGGAACATACAGAAAGTAAGTAATTACAACTTTTTACTTTTATTATTATTATGAAGAAGGAATATTTATTAGCTGTTTTTTTTTTAGTATATTTACAAAAATCAGCAGATGAAGCTTCTGAGTTTTAGAATTAAACATTTTAAGTTAAGGGGTAAATTACTCTAAGTATTTCTTCTTAATCATGTTATTGTTTGATTACAAATATTTTAATACTCATTATTTAAGTTTTTTTTTTGTTTGGCACCTAAATTCCAAGATTTTTATAAATTGGCCTGAAATTTCTATTAAAACAAATCAAAACTTGTTCCTAAGTAATATTGATTTTCATTTTCAGAAGATATTATTATTAATTCCATAATTTCCATTTGGAATTTTTCATCACTCCAAGTAAGATTTGTTTATAGCTTCAAATGCCCTTTCTT
>JAODAH020039736.1:0-14391 GCA_027574865.2 Coproporus ventriculus | reverse complement strand
GTTCATTATGGCAAATATCTTTTTGAAAAAATCATATTTTTTATGGTAATGGGAGTAAGTTGTATTTCTGTAGTTGAGCTTTCATCTTGTAAAAATATTTTTATTAAAATAGGCAGAGAAAAAGAGACACTCAGAGTAGCGCACTTGTTCGGGAACGCGAATTTCTCTGTTGTCGTGAGGGTGTTATTTTGTCCGTTACCCAGGCGGCGAGTACAAAAAGTTTAAAACGAAATCTTTAATTAGGCACATACCTATTTGAACATAATAGAAATGGCGAAAACAGCATGAAAGTCGGTGCAGTAGTTTTTGAGTTTATCGCGAACAAACAGACAGACGCGAGGGAGGACTTTGTTTTATAATATGTGTAGATTACATAACATTCAGTATAGATTATAAGAACGAAATAGATATCTCATTCTTAATAACAACAGAGAATGTGTATTTTACGCACCTCTTATATCATCAGAATATCACAATTTTTAATCGTCTTTATTTAATATCCATTACAGTCAAAAAGCGTTTATCATCGAAAATTCGATGACACGGCGAATGCAATTTTTAGACATATCATGTATGTCAATAATCTCTGTTTTGCTTTTGAAGGTTAACAAAATTATACCTACTATTTGAAATACGCTTGTTTTGCATTACGACAAATAGATAAAATTTTGACAAAAATATTTTTAGTTAACTAATTATTTAAATAAATATGTACAAAATAATAAAAACGCGCGAAGAACGCTCGTTTTCTGAATTTGCACTGTGCCCTAAAACAGCTGTTTAAAATAATACTTTAGAATCACTGAAATTAATTGCAGTAATCTTAGAAAAATGACATTGTACTTAATAATTTGTCAATACCTTTATCTTTAGTAATATTTATTAGATAACGTTTACTTGTAATAAAATGAATATTTTCACTGATTAGATCATACTTGGGTTATGTAACTGTTGTAATCAGCTCTAGAATAAAAATTTACTTTCCACTTTTTTATTCAGTGTTTAAACTTAATTTTCATACTCATTATAAACTATTTTTTCTACTTTACAATTACAACATACTCATTATGAAACCCAAACGGGTTTCATAATAGCTTCATTATAGCACCCAACTTTTTATGTTTTGGCATTGATATTAAATTTATTCAACGCAATTGTCACGGTCTGATTCAGTCAGATTCTTGTTGTGTCAAATGAGGTGGACATTTAATTGATGATAAATAATCAGGGAGATCACAAAGATATTATTCTACATTAAAATTTATCTTAATTGTAATTTATAAGTAATTATGTGGATGAAATACCACTTATTTGTATAAAATTTCGGCCGTGCCACATATACACATAATTTATTTGAATTGTTTGAATTTAACATGGCACCTGTCAGTAACATTTGCAGTGCGACCAACAATTGAAAAAATTAACAAAAAAAAATTTAAATTAATTAGTTATCTAAATATGTATGGGCAAAGCAAGGTTCTCGTTTTCTAAACTTGCACTCGAGCTTTAAAATTTTTCGTTATGCAATTTATTGTATAAAATATTATTAATTAACTAATGCATCTAGATAGTCATTAATTTTGCTACATAATTTACATATGTCGGAACTATGGCAATTACCGACGATCAAGGTCGAAAAATACTATAAAAAGAACGAACTTTTAAATATTATACCTTTAAGCTATTGATTATGGCAGCTTAGATGTCCAAATGCATATAGTTTTTTCAATCATTGTGTGGTAAAGGGGTTGTTTCTGTTTGTGATTTGTTTCTTGTTTTACCTTTACATTTCTATTGTTTGTATTTTGTTTTCGTATTCATTTTTCACACATGCAGTGAATTCAATTTTGTTTCATAGTTTATATGAAATCCTAAAAATATAATCCAATATTAATGAAATCGGATCTCTCTTCGCCCCAACCTTCCAATCATTGCTGGAGAGTCTGTTCAATAATGTAGCAATTTTTATGTATAAATGGGAAGTCTTTATGTAAGTACTTCTCTCGGCGTCGGTCTCAATTTCACTTTTAAATGACACATGATTTGACGTCAGCATCTTAAACGTAATGCTGTTAGAGAAAATTCACTAATTAAATGCATTATACTAAGACAAAAATACTTTAATTGTAAAAAATATAAATAAATTTAGTAAGATTAGCTAAATTAATTTATATATTTTTTTCTACTTTGCAATCATATCATACTTATTGTAATCGTGTTAAAAATCGACTTTAACAACTTTAAGAATAACAATAATAGTGAATAAAATGTGTAATATTTAATTCCATTTTAATTTTTACTTTCCGAATAAGTAAGTATCGTATTCGTGATATAAATGGAGATTATGATTGATTCTTACGTTTTGATAACACGTTTTTAATATTTTCGTGATGTTATTCGGGTGTGAATGTTTTATTATTTATTTTTTATTATTTATTTCAGTCAAATTAATTTTCTTGCAATAAATCAAAATCAATATTGTAATGGCCCTTCCTATATCTCCGTTACCTTGGCCTTGGCTGGATAAAAGATGTCGGGGTGGAAATCAAAAACTTATTGTTCTTTTATCTTTTAGGGTTGTTCTTTATTATAACTTCACTGCAGAAATCCAAGGGGAATTTTAAGACAACACATCAGTCAAACGGACAATTTAGTTCGCGTAGATGTACACAAGCAGTAATAATTTGTCATGAACCTGAAAACAAACTTATCAAACTTTAAGTATTTTGATGTATTGAAACTGAATCTGCCATTAGATTTTTAATATGTCCTCAAAATTTTTTCCTACTTTTTTCTATAGTTGATAAAAAGTCATTTTTGTTAAATATATAATAAAATTATAGCTGAAAAACGAACATTTTCGCTACTAAAATTTTAAAATTGTCATTAAAGATCAACTAATAAACATTATGGACAAACAAATATTTTACTATTTACTCAATACAAAGTGCGCGGAAAGTCGAGTGGAGCCCACTCCAGATTTTTTACTTTGAATTGTCGAATCTAATTTATGAAATTGCGCTATGAGGTCATGATGTTCGTGTGGTTGCATATATTAGTCATTTAATAATTTTCATAGACGTTTTGTAAACTTTTAAGTGAATAATTTTTATTTATCTAATTAAGTAATAAAGTTTCAATTTAAATTTAATCAATTCCCTTTACTTAATGAAATTTTTGTTTAAGAGGTTCAATTTGGAGAACACTTATGGGACATTTAAACAAAGTTAAATACCAATCTTGTTGTGGTAGAACAAATTTCAGAAAGAAGAGTAAATAAATGTAGATGGTGTTGCAAAAATTGAATGTCGGGTAATGTTAGATAAAAATGTGAACAAAGCGTATATATCATCATTTATTTTAAAGGATCATTGCTAGAGTATAACTGTTGTGATTCAATTATATTTTACCCTTTGGAGTTATAGCATGTCTCTGAGAATTCTAAATCATTGTTTGTTCTGTAAAAAGATTTACTGCGTTAGTTATTCGATTTTGCAGTTTCACACGAATCTATGGCTTATTTTTGATACCTCAATTGTTGTTGAAAAATTCATTAGTGATGTGTGATAGACAAAGTGGGCAGACTTCCCAAAGTTGGGACTGTTCCACATTGGAATAGCATGTCCTGGTTTGAAACGTGTCCTCCAAAATATCCCAGATTGGATAAAGCATTGCTTCTTTAATTATTTATTTATTTCGCCTTAATGCCGAAGCAGATACAAAAATATACATATATAATAAAATGAACATCAGAACTTTACAAATACATAAATAACTTAGACAGTAATATAGTCGACATATAAATATCACATATAAAACAATTCATCTTTGTTTGGCAATTGAAGATATAAAGCTATCTAGTGATCTTGGATTTCTTTTCCAGCAACTGACGAGGTGGTAACGATCAGTCTTCTGTTTACATAGCTTACGTACACAATCATCTTCTAAGGGGTGGAACGGCGGTTTTTCACATATCAGGTGTTGGTGTCCGTGAAGCATGAAGCATGTTATAAGATGTCTTTGATTTTGATGTGCCCTTTTCCAGTGCGATGTTATAAAGGAAGAGCCTTCTGTGTAATTGTTAAATGCAAATTCCATGTTCTTTTGCTCTCTCTGTTTTTCATACTTTGCGTTGTCTTTGCGATTTCCTTGCAGTAAGATATTACATCTTCACCCATACTTTTGGAACTTGCTAGATGATATGTAAAATTGTTGGATGCTTGTTAAAAAAAACATAAACGATTGGTGATGAGAATCCCGATCCACATATTTTTGTTTGACATTCGGAAATACAAAGAAGTAGTGGTGAATCTAGTCAATAAGATATTAATCCGATATTTTTCTCCTTCAAATAATCTATTGCTGATGAACAGCTAGTTTGAGAGCACAATTTTAGATTATTTTCCGAAATTCCTGTAGTCTAATGTATGATTATGCACAGCATTGCAGTGCGCAGCAATTCTTTCGCTATATTAGGATTATCTTAAGGTAAGAGGGTACATCAACAAAAAATGTTTGTGTAAGTTTGAATTTATTTAACTGATTTCTTTCTACATGGTTGAAGTTGTACTGGCGTTTAAGTTTGCTTCAAGGGGCTTAGTATAACCCTTATCCGTATTTTTGAGAATTTTACAGGCACTGTGACCTCGCTTCCTAAATTTTGTGTTCGAATTGTTAAAAGTGCCACATGTGGTAAATATACCGGCCTCGTTGAAAGTCCCTACTTTCAATAAACAAATCGTAATAGTGAATTCTAAAACTGATATATGAAAAACAAGGTAGAGGCTACATAATTCCATAAGCAAAAATATAGTATTTTAAACGCTCTGATCAATAAAATTAAAAAATGGGCACAATTTCACTAAAGGCCGCTTGAGTGTTTTATTATCAGTCTTTACTGTAACCACTTTACGATTCCATTAACACCTGAAAGCGTTTTTCCAACGAGGCACATTGTTTTCGCGAATTATGACCAATTGCCCTGGACTGATATTTTGAGCCTTGGAAACTGTCCACTTTGCTCGCTGTTGTAAGTTGGATAAATAAGCGCTAGACCATTAGATCCAAAAATGCAGACGAAGCAATTGTACTATTTGCCAACGTGATAAAGGGTTTAATTTTAAATATTCTAGGTTAGGTTCTGGAACTGCTGGCAAATGCTTGACTAGAAAATGTATAAATTTACTCGAAATACAATTAAATTTTTGTAAAAATAAAATAAAAATTTTTTAAGTGTTTCTCATCAATGTGTGTAAAAAAATGAAATGAAAATAAAAAAATTAAATAAAAATTGTTTTTCTGAATTTATAGCGTCAAATTAATTGATATAAAAAAATATTTGGACTGGGTGAAAGTTCAATTTTAATGTAGTATATCGTCGTTGCCACAGCAACACCACATATCTCAATTTTGTCAACTTTTCAGGAGAGCGCAAAAACTAGTTGGTGTTGCCGATCAAACTTGATAGGAGGTGTTGACATTTATTCGTTTCTAGCAAAATCTGTTGGGAATCTTGTAAAACTAAGTAGCATATTGGATTACCCGAGACATTTCACATAATAAGACACCAAAATTTCATTTTACCAAAAAATTGAGATAAGTGGTGTTGCTGTGGCAACGACGATGTGCTGAAAATTTGGTTGCATTCTTTCAGTTCTGAAAGTAGTTAAGGGGGGCGGAGGCTACATGTGGATCACCAGATACCATACAATTTGGATTAAAAGTGTATGCTACGAATACATTGCCAACTATTTTTTCAATGTGAGTTTTTACAGTATTTATGGTCTCTTCCTATGGCCCTCGCGCGAGATAGAATAAACTGCCATTTGATTCCTTTCGGAGCCAATAACTGTTTAATTATCCTGTAGTCTCCTCCTTTACAATTAGATCACGTAATAGTCATAATTCCTTATTAGCACCTACAAAATTGGTGCTGTTGCCTGAGTAAATGTTAACTACAACCCCATATCGACCTGTAAATCATTTTATGACTGCTAGGAACGCCACTGAAAATACATCGTTGATAATTGCAAGTATGGCTCTTGTCACGAAACATATAGTCTAGAAAATAAAGCAAAAAAGGCTTTAAGGTAGATATTCGATCAGCCACCTCGTAAAGAGATGAGGATTTTTGCATTTTCTTCTAGAAAACCTTCAGAAAATTTGTTATTGGTACAAATGCATTATTTCATCTCTCTATGCTAAATGTAAGCAAAAATGCATCGTTTTCGTGTAGCTTTAAAAACATGTAATAATTACAAGAAAAAAAGCGCCCAAAATGGGTTCAGTTTTTTTACGCGGGTGTTTTAGGGTCGCTGATCATGAATATGACGCCGAAAAAAGATCTTAGATATTCCGGGGGGTTATCTCCGGGTATTTTATCTACTTTTCTAAATGCGTTAAAACTTGTAACTTGTAACTTTGTTTTCGGGGTTTCTGATCACGCATATGACATCTAAAACGGTCTCTGAGTATCTTAATATTATTAATGAAATATTATGGACTCGGAATCGAGCATTCCCAAACTCTAATTGCATGTTTTGGTTGGGGATTATTTGGCCGGTTCTATTATTTTCTCAATTTCTTTGAGGATAGATAGTTTGTGACTGTCTTGTTTCCATATTAAGAGCAAATTTCATTCATTATGAAAATAATTCCCTTGTCGAAAATTATGCGTACATAAGTTAATGGAAAAATTATATTAATATCACTAATATCTTTCATTAAATTAGTCGTTCATATACAATTTATTGATAAATACGTTATTAAAGGTCAAAAGCGGTACGCTAAAGTAAATAATAAAAGCATAGATAATAGAGAGGTAGAAATAGATAGTTTCTATTAATAATGTCATTACATTATTTATATCCATTAATATTAAACAATGTAGTACAGAAATGAAAGCTATCATTTGAATGTTATTATTATCAGGTAAATAAGAATTTTAGTTTTAATTCTCAAAACGTAGACTGTTATTGTGACCGAGTGATCGTAGCAAACACATTTTCACAATATAATTTAGTTCTAGTGACAATATGTCTGGCTTAGAAAATTGTTTTCTTTCCAAATCGATGATTCCTTACCAAATTTATTGCCACTTTTAAAATAGTTATGCATGACGTTCAGTTAAGTCACGTTTTGATAATTTTTCGATATCGGTTACTTATTTCCAGCAACATTCGGTTCTATCAAGATAAAACTAAACATTTATTAGAGATAAAATTAAAATTTAATTAAATAAATATGTTAATGACCTAGTTTAAAATTTGAAACGTTTCTGTATATGTAAACAAAAATTTCATGGTCAAATTTTCTATAATAATGATGTTTATCAATTAGAAAATGACATGAGTTTCTAGCAAACATATTCAAGTGCAATTATATATTATTACACAAAATCATTATTTTTATTGTAATTAAAATTGAAAATTCACAGAAATTACAAATAAAAGTATTTTGTACTACGAAATACATAATGTAAAATTTTAAAGGAAGCGTACAAGTTTAGAAACCCATCGCTTCAGCGAGATAACAACAATTTACATAGTTCTAATATTAATCAGTTTTTTATTTTTTTATTTTGAGAATAATGGAGGAGACATATTTATTCATTTTATTTATATAAATTATAAATATTTGTTTAAATTTTATTAAGTTATATATTTTTTTTATAATTTAAATCTATTTAAATATTAATAATTAAATAAACAATTTTTTCTCTTCATTAAAATTTCCAAATGGAAAAATTGTATTATATTTTAACTTTTTGAACAAAGCAATAAAAATAATATTTTAGCTCTTCAACTTTAAATTGAAATGTTTTTAATTCTTTCAAAATTTTCACTTTTTGGCGAAACCATTTTTTTAAATCGTTATTTATGAAACAAGGGTGTAAAATAATTTTTTATTGCTCTTCGACTTGGGTAACAATGATGCGAGTGTAATAAGGAATTTTAAATCTGTGTCACATACAAAATATTATGAATAACCAAGCTTTTAGTCAATGGTGTTGTTTGAGTCGCAAATAATTCGACGTGGTCAGAGTTGACATTTCACAGATCATCCGGAAATTATAAATCAATAGAGTCAATAATTTTTCATGTAAATTGTTAGGTCGACACTTAGATGAGACAATCCAGATCAACAAAAAAATTATAAATCTATATTTGATTTTTGAAGTACGCACTCTATTGCATTTTATTCTATTTCATGATTTATGGAAGTATGTATATGAGAAAAGCTATCGACAGAGGTCTTTCTGCCCTAAGCATACTATTGATGTAATATTTTTGATTTTTTTTTGCGAATATGACAGAAATTGACAAGACGCGCGGGCAACTCCAGTTATCTATTTATTATTGATTGGCAACTAATACCAGAAATATTAATTAGAAACAGTTTAACTAGAAGCTACAAGATGCTTGGCACTCGTATACTACGACTGATCAGTTTCGCCATTTGGCGTTGGATAATTTCTCCGTTTTAGAGCTGAAAAGTAAAACTGAGCCGTCGTAGGATGCGAGTGCCACACATCTTGAAGCTTCTAATGAAGCTGTTTTTAATTAGCGAATACAGCATACAGCTTAGTATGCGCGAACTGGCTCTCCTGCTGGAGGGTTTTTCTTGGAGGCATGGCTTGGCCAAGTTGAAACGTTTGGGAATTCAATTCTCTTAACCTAATGCAGATGGCGTTGGTTCACCTCTTTGTTTTACCTCAATTATTACTTTATTCTCTCTTTAAATCATGTATTATTTTATCATGCATAAAAGATTATAAATTTCACAGATTTTGGATAACGGAGTGGGACAATTTTAAGTAAATTGTATTAAAAAATGAAACACGTCTCAGTTAAGAGCGCAAACTCCTAACATCATCTGCATGGCAAGTCTTATTATGATTAAAGACCGGATTCCCGTGCAATTGTATCATTTTGTTACATGCACCGAATTAAATAAAAATTAGTTACTAATTCGAATCAAGAGAAGTTGGTTAAATTAACAAAGTTTTACATTGCACGAAATTGTAGATTTTGTAATTTTATTGTAAATATTAAAGTTTACGGATTTTTTCATAAAAAAAAAATGATTTTATGAATCTTAAGAATAATATTACCATCATAATTGCATAAAAAATCTTTTAACCAAAACTAAACAAGACCCAGCTATTAGACCAAACAAAATAAGTTGTTGAGTTTTGAACTACGTTTTCCTTGTATTATATTTTTATGCTTCTTCCACATATTAACCGATAACAGGCCTTTGTTAGCATTTCTAATTTGAAAAGTCGTAGGTTCGAACACTAATCACACTGGATTTTTTCCACCAATTTTTCACTCTTGTTACCATTCCATGTTGGAATAAAATGAACATGACTTCTGTCAGTTCTCTGATTTCGACTAACTGAAGTAACAAAAAAGCTGTTTTACATACAGGCATGTTGGTTGCCTAATTTCTAGGCGCCTCCAAGATAAAACTAACATTTAGGGAATATTGGCACCCGCATTCAAAGCCGGACTCAACATACACCATGCGAAATAATAATAATAATCCTTGCAAGGCACTTCCAAAACATACTATGAGTCGGTTTGCTGATTTGTTAACGACAAATTAGCACACTTTTTAATGGGAAAACATCTCATTATAAAATTCCAGTATTTATCAGCAAAGCTGCTCTATACATGAGTTACAAGATTCAATGGTGTCTTATTATGGTGGCAATGCAGAAATATGATACCTTTATTTTTCTCTTATAAATAATGCGCATCTTAGTTGTTCAGTTAGTTAGTAGTTTTAGTAAGCACTTTGCATTAACACACATATTATAATTACTTTTAACATTTTATTGCTTGGATTAATTAAATAAAAATATTTTGAAAAGTTAATAATTCAAAATTAAAATGAAAATTGGCGCAGTCGTGCTGGTAATTGAAATTTTGTATATCGCACACAAAAGGAACTCGTTCCATTGGTCAAAGTGAAAATTTTAAATTAACATTTTTGTGAAGAAAAAGGTGCAAGTGAAACAAAGAAAGAACTTTCTGGTGGAGAGGCTCTTCAAACTTCAAGACACCCAGTCCATCGAGTACCTGCCAACGAAAACATCTTTTCATTAAGTTTCCGTCACCCAATCCAAAGAATTACAACAATCATGAGGAAATCTCCATTGACAAAAGTGATCAATCATTGAAAAGGAAATGTACAAAGTTATTTTAATGTGAGTACAATTTAATGTCACTTGAAAAACTATTTAATAATTTAAAAATTTCAAACGAAATTGAATTTGGCGAAAGCAGTCAATCCCAAAATAAAATTTTAAATCCATTTAAACCCAAACAAAAAAAGAAACGAAATAAAAATGGTTGAATTTAAACCTGAATACTTAAAGTGCGTACCGGTATTTGATGGCGACCCAAATGAGGTTAATCCATTTTTGCAAACTGCAAAACATTTAAGTGATTCATTTTATGATGCTCGAAACCCTCAATCATTTGAAAGCATATTTTTATTAAATTCCCTTATTAATAAATTATCGGGGAAAGCAAAATTAGCTATAAATGTTTAATCAGTTAAAAGTTGGACAGAATTAGAATTAAAATTAAAACGAAACTTCCAAGATCAAAGAGATGAAGTTTGTCTTAACAGAGATTTAGTTTTGTTAAAACAATTGCCAAATGAAAAACCAAATGAATTTTATGACCGATGTATGCATTTATTGAATTTACTATGTTCATACATTGATGGACACGAAACTAATAATAATGTAAAAGCATTGAAAAGAAAATTATACACGGATTAAACCTTAGCAACATTTTTATCGGGATTAAGGGAACCGTTAGGTACAACAATTCGTTGTATGAGGCCTAAAGAAATGAATGAAGCCCTAACCTTTATTCAAAATGAAGAAAATATTCATTATATTCAAAATTCGACTCAAAAAATGTATTCCAAACCAAATTTTAAAACACACAACTTTAACCAAAAGTTACATAATTACCACAAATTTCCGCTAAATGTTTTTCAGAATAACAGAACCAACAATTTTCCCCAACAACACCAAAATAGGCAACAACAAAATTTTAATTTTCCTTCCCAAAGCGTACCAATTACTCAGAGGCAAAATTATAAACCCCAAGGTACTTCACGAATTCTCAAGTATTCGGTCAATCAAATCAAAACAAAAATGTTTTTAAACCAAACCCGAATTCAAAATTCTCAAGACCTATTCCAATGAGTGTTCGCTCTAATTCAACACGCAATCCAAATCTTCCAACACCTATGAACGTATGTACTAATTCGTCATATAATCCCAATAAATCATCTCAAAGTACAATCTCGAAACAATTACAGACATATTTTCTAAATATTCACAGGCTTACAAATTAGAATCTTTAGCTGCAATTTAAATAGTCGACAAATTAATTCAATTCTTTTCTCACCATGGCGTACCTATACAAATAACAACTGATGATGGTACCGAAAAAACGTTACAAAGATTTAATCTCACAACTACAAAACAATGAAAAGAAATTGGCACCAAAAATTATCAAACAAAATTCAATCTCTTTGGACATAATTAATAAATTTAACGACACAATAACAAAAATTTTCCAAAATAAAAAACAATTAGAATAAAAATTAAAGATCTATCAGAAATAATCCAACAACGAATAAATTATGATAATTCTCTTTTTGTGAAAGATTTAATAATACAAATCACAAATTTGTACGAAATAATTTTTGTAATATTGCAAGATATAGAAAATTCGCTTTCCTTTGCAAAATTAAATGTTTTACATGCATGCATAATTAAAACAACTGAATTATGTCATAAATAAAAAAAATTAGAAGTCAATCTCAATTTAGAACAACTTTCTTTAAAGGTAAATTTACAAAATACCATTATTATGAAAAACCTCATTAAAATAGATTTTTTTGTTTTAAATAATAAAATAACATTTTTATTGCGTTTCCCAATCCTTCTTCCAGAAAATTTTAATTATTTCCATCTTCACTCCATTCCAATTTATCGTCAAAATCAATTTCATGCAGTAATGCCAAAAAATGAATTTTTACTACAAAAAAAATTGTACTTTGCATTCAATAACAAATTTTGTACAAAAATAATACCTCAATTATATATTTGGGATAAAATGGAAATTCAAGATGTACTGAAAGAAAATATTTGCAAAATCCAATTGATTACAGTGAAAAATGCATCCAATTGTCACAAATTTCAAATAACAATCTCTAAAAATCTGTTTGAGAAATTAGCTGAAACCTTCCAATGGATTGGAATTTTTGTAAACTCAACCACAACATATTTAAAATGTCGAAAACAAGAAGAAATTATTAAATTTAAAGGAACATATCTAATCAATAATCCTACAGGTTGTGAATTGGAATCCAATAGAAGAAAAATAATCAATAATGAATTCAGAGCAACAATAATCAACCAATGTTATTTCCTGAAATCGAAGAAACTAATCATTATCAATCAATTAATTTCTCAATCCACATTGAAGATTCAAAATTGGACGAATTGGAATCTAACTGGAACTGGAATCTAACACATCAAGCTCCAATTTCATTCCCAGAATCTGGACTATTTTTCTATATTTGCTTATGATTGTAATAATAATCCTTGTTTGTTACCAGAAATGGAAACCCAAAAATCAGCAAGAAAATATACAAATTTCACTACATCCAGTCGACATCCAAGAAGTTAATCTTCCTGGCTACTGATCGTAAGATGATTCTAATAGGGGAGGAGTTACAACATTCAACGGTGTCTTATTATGGTGGCAATGCAGAAATGTGATACCTTTATTTTTCTCTTATAAATAATGGGCATCTTAGTTGTTTAGTTAGTAGTTTTACTAAGCACTTTGCATTAGCACGCATATTATAATTACTTTTATCATTTTATTGTTTGTATTAATTAAATAAAAATCTTTTTAAAAATTAATAACTAAAAATTAAAAAGAAAACTCATGGTAAAAAACTGGAGAAGCGTTAAAATTTTTTTATTTAAGCATGATACATGTTGCGTTGCTGAAAAAGTAAGGGATATTTTAGAAATGTAAATAAACGTAAATAATCGAAAAAAATGCTTTTGGAAGCTCCTCGTCATATAGCTGCCTAGAAAAATTGCTGCATTACTTCTCCAAAACCTATAATAACTAGAAGGGAAACATAGACTGAAGTTCCCTCATTTTATTCAGAACATTTTAATAAACTGAAAGAATTTGTTTCTAATCTTGAAGATGAAGCATTTTCTGTAAAAAAAACTAAAACGCATTTTAAATTCAACTTCTGTTGCATCACATTTACTCCATTGTTTGGATCCACCATAAAATAAAACAATCTGAAGAGCAAAATTTAACTTTAACATCATAAATTACTATTGTAGAGAAAGTAGGCGATGAATTAAACTTTATGATAAATTGTCGAATTTAGCAAAATTTAAAAAAATGATAAAATTATCCAAAGTATAACAATTCCCAAAATGACCAACTTTTAAAATAATTTCTTTTAAGTATCAGTTTATATTTCTTAAACTTATATCAATTCACATGACAACATGGGCTATAATTATTCCATAAAATATTTATGTTTTAAAAATATAATATAAACTGGAATAATGTGGTACCGCGAAATTGAATCAACTTAAAAAAGAAAATATTTAGAACAATCGAGTTTATTTTAGAATAATAGCAACAGATATTCTAAGAACTTCATAAAATACAGAAGCGAATCTAAAAAAAACATACTTGTCTCAATTTATTGGTTTTCAAAGTGTTAAAAAAGATTAATTTATTTCTTATAAAAAGCACGTGCTACAAACAAAGTAGATATAATTGTTTAAAACAGCAACTTCTGAAAATAATATTTTAAAAATAAAGATACCTACAATTTTATTATTACTAACCAATTTCCAGTTATAACTAAGCAGAACTTGATTAGTTATGTACAAATCTCAACAAGAATTACGCAAATAAATATACAATATATAACTTTTGAAGGAGAAGGACATTTAAAATAATATAATTGTATTCAAAGCGCAGGTATTGCTAAAGAAATAAACGTAAAATTTTTATTTTATGATTTATGGTATTTCATATAGAGATATCGCGCTAATTCCTTCCTTCCGTATGTGCATGACACAACCGATAAAATAGCAAGAATTTTCAGAAAATATAGAATCAAAACATCCTTTAAACCACAAAACACTTTGAAGTGGACATTAAGATCTTACAAGGATCAGATTCCATTGAAATCACAGGGTGTTTATGGAATCCCATGTGGCAATTGTGACAGTATATATATAGGACAAACAAATCGTCGGATTTCTACAAGAGTAAAAGAACATGAACTTGCAATAAACAAAGAATG
>JAODAH020039733.1:0-64359 GCA_027574865.2 Coproporus ventriculus | reverse complement strand
TTGTGTGTGTGTGTGTGTGTGTGTGTGTGTGTGTGTGTGTGTGTGTGTGTGTGTGTGTGTGTGTGTGTGTGTGTGTGTGTAACGCAATTCTTTGAAATAGTTATCGTGAAAACTTTTGATGTAAAATGCAGTATACCATTTGTAACAAATGTCCGCTTCTTTTATATATTAAAACGTTTTTAAAGGGAAGTCGCAATACTTTGTGCATCAGATCCCAGCTTTATCGAAAGCTGAGTAGTTTTCCATTTGATGATTGTAGATCAAAAACCTGTCTCTTCCTTTAATTTGTTTCTATCGAGCAAAGGAAAAGCTAAAATAGAACTTTACCAAGTATAAAGCCACAATTCTTTTCTTTTTCTTTTAAATAGTCTTACCTTTCCCTTTCCCAAACTCTCAAATTTAATTTATATAAGAGTTTCGCAACGTTTAATTATTATTAAGTACGTACTTGTGGAGGTTCGATTTTAGGGTTTCATCCAAAATTAAGCGCTATTGTCATTAATGTTGTTACAAGGACAAAGAAAACATTACAACAAATTTAATCATTACAATAAACAAGCTTTCATTAAAATTATTATCAAAAGTAATGCATCTGTCATGAAAGCTCAAAATCACCACAATTTACGTTATTTACACAATTAAATATTTTCATTTCTTATGTTGGTTATAAATTTGTTTTTTTTTCTACCCATAATGTAATATTTTCGACGGTTCTACCAGCTCTGACACTTTAAACAGTTCGCTAGATCTAACAGTTTTGAAAATTTTGACACTTTTAACAGTTCTGACATTTCTAACATTCTAAAATTTTGACAGTCTTGATAGTTCTGACAGTTTTAAAAGTTTTGATAGTTTTGAAAGTTTTGACAGTTTTGAAAGTTCTGACAGTTTTAAAATTTCTGATAATTTCAAAATTCTAATGTTTTATCTTTTTTTTGTCATTTAGAAGAATTTGTTTCAATTTTTGGCTTTAATTTTGGTTTTCATTACTGCTTATACACAAAAAATTCAATGCCATGGTATAACGAATCCAAACAAATGCAATTTGGTCGTTTCTTCTTTTAAAAAGAAATTTTCTTGAAATTTTTATTAAATTTTCCTTCAATGTTTCCTAAATGTTTTTGAAGTAAAACTTCATCATGTGACGTCAGCGTTATGGAATTATGCAACAAAAATAGAAAAAATGAAAAAAACGGGAAAAATTTAAAATTCTCAAAAAATCGAAAAAATCGAAACGTTAAAAAGGAATTTTAAAGAAGTGAGAATGTCAAAAGTGAAATGTCAAAAGTAAAAATGTCAAAAGTGAAAATGTCAAAAATAAAAATGTTGTCAAAAACGAAATTTCAAAAGTAAAAATATCAAAAGTGTAAATGTCAAAAGTGAAATGTCAAAGTGTAAATATTTGTTTAAGGTTGTTTAAAGATGTTTAAGGTTGTTTTGAGTTGTTTAAGGTTGCTCAAGGTTGTTTAAGAAGTTTTACTTCTGTCACGTGTATTATGATGCACATGAATTTTTTTACTTCAAATTTCTTTTGAATTTTGTTTGTTTCTTATTTTTTTATTAAATTTTTTTAAGTTGAAGAAAATGTAAGGTGGCATGGAATCAAAATTTTATTTTCTTTTTTAAACTTAAACAAAAATATAAACGAAATGAAGAATATTTAAGAAACACGTGACAAAATCGAAACTTAAAAATTATAGAAAAGAATAGAGAAGAGGAGAGAAGAGAGAAAAGAAAAGAGAGAAGAGAAAATAGAAAAGAGAGCAGAAAAGAGAGGAGAAGAGAGAAGAGCGAAGGGAAGGGAAAAAAAGAAAAGAAATAACAATTTTAGCAAAGTTTGGAGAAAAAATTAATAGAAAGAAAGTAAGTAGAGAAAATATCTCATTTTCTAAAGAAAAGGGAGATGTTATAAGTAGTTTAACTTTTGCAGTTCATAATTTGTACGTGCATATTTTTAAAAACTATAGAAAAGAGAAGAGAAGATAGAAAAGAGAAGAGCTTTTTAAATTAACGTATTTGGCATTTTGACCTTTTATCATTATGAATTTTGTAATTATGTCATCGTGCCTAAAAATTTTTTTCAATTAACATAATGACTTCATTATATTAATCGGAAAAAAGAGAAGAAAAGGAATTTAAAAAAAAAGAAATAATGATTTTATACTTTGAATAAATGATGCTTGTATAAGCATGTGATAGTAAAGTTTCTTTACCCAAAGAATACATCGAATTGAGAACGCAAGCTTTGAGAAAGTTTCTCTTACGGAAAGTTGTTCGTACTTGTAACCTCGAAGGAAAACTGTTGTAACTTGAATGATTTAAATATATAATTAATCCGTGTAAACCCTAATCCGATCGATAACTTTTATTAACGAACGGGTAAAATGTTGGATATTTTATCAAACGATCTGATATTTTATTTAATTCTATTTTTGGGAATTGGAATTGAAAAGTTTTGATTTTAGTACATGAAAGATCCATTATTTTACGAGGGATTTTTTTTCAAATGAATTGGATTTGCTTTTAAAAAGTTTTTCCGCGACAGTTTTTCCCATTTGTAGATTTTGCGTGTCAATGGACTTGATTTTTGAATTGAGTTTCAAACTTTTTTGTCAATTTCTTTTACATCATGGTTTTTTATTCTTTACATACTTTTCGATATATATTTGTATTTTTTAATTTTTTATATTTTTTCTATTTATCGTAGTTCCAATAATTGATTATTTGTATGACAATGGCAAAAAATCAAAATTAAATTAATTATTTGTAGAACAAGGGCAGAATATAAAAAGCTAAATTAATTATAATGATTTTTTCCATTTTTTCATTTTTTCAATATTTCGATTTAGTATTATTTTTTTTTAATATATCAATTTTTGAATTCTTCACGTTTCGATCGCGTCTTTTCGGCTTAGTTATTTCGAATTTAAGATTTTGTAACTATGTTTTTTTAATATAATAGATCTTTCTATTTTTTTTACTTTATTGCAATTTTTTGATTTTGTATACTTTTCGATTTTCAACATTCTTGATTATTCGATACTTCGTCGATATTTTAGAGTTTTCAATTTTATCGACTTTTTCGATTTTAGAATTCTACTTTTTTCATTTTTTATTTTCTTTGATATTTCCAATTTGTACAATTTTTCATATTTAACATTTAATCTTTTCTATATTTCTAATTTTCGATTCTTCGTATTTTGTTTTTGATTTTTAGAATATTTCGTATTACAAATTTTTAATTTTTCTTTTCTGATTTTTCAATTTTTGAATTTCTTGAATTTTTGAAATTTTTCTGCCATTTTTCGATTTTTTTCTATTTTCGCGGCCAACTTCGGCAATACACTTCCGCTTGACACTTGCATGACGCACTTCCGTGACCCTAGGTTACATGCCGCTACGTCACTTCCACTAAAATCCACTCACACTGCCGCTAAAGAAGTTTTACTTAAAAAAGTCGAATGAAATGAAGTAATCTAAAAAAATTTTTGAAGAAGAAAAATAATATTAATTTTTGCCAATTTCTGCATATGAGATTTTCAAACTTTGAAATTTTCTCATGTTAACACAATTTTATTTTTCGATTCTCACGTTTTGACATTTTATCATTCTAAACAATTTTCTTTTACTTTTATATTTTCACATTGTGATACTTGAAAAATCCTTAGAGTTGTAACAAATAAATTTAAAATAACGATCATAAGTTCAATTAGAGCTTATAAACAAGTATCATACATTTGAGTATTGTGTTTATAATTGGGGC
Source organism: Coproporus ventriculus (assembly GCA_027574865.2). Lineage (NCBI taxonomy): Eukaryota > Metazoa > Arthropoda > Insecta > Coleoptera > Staphylinidae > Coproporus > Coproporus ventriculus. The sequence goes on along the minus strand of JAODAH020039733.1, from coordinate 60,596 downwards.
AGGTAATGATCGATTGTCTTGAATTAATGAACGTGAAACCCCGCAAAAAAAAATAAACGTAAACGTTGGCCGACATTAATTTATTATCTCCCCTCGTTCTTGAATGAAGATTAATTAGCAATTTGGGGTTGGGCCGTAAGAGATCATGTTATTTAAATGTGCGGAATTATGTGCGAGGGCAAGCCATGGATTCGCAATAATTGGGTAATTGGGTTGTTCTATATTTGGCAGAATTAAAATGTGGTAGGGAAAATGGGGAAGGGATGACGACTACGCGCGCAATTTTCTTTATTATCCTTGAGGTTTGAAGGGTCGCGCTTTTCCCGTGTAACTTATGGCAACCGTATTAAATCTTTATTTTGAAAGGATGCACGCGGATTTTATTAAAACTAATCAACATGAATTTAATTTATTTACTTTATAATACGCCCAACACAAATTTAAACTTTGTTAATGAAAACATCCCGGAGTTATATTTTTGTTTGTTTGGGACTGGAGATATGTTTACCTTTTATTTTTATTTTTTTTTTATTTTTAAATTTCGTTTCTATAAAAGTTAATTACATTTTTGGATTTGATTAACGGTTAAACCAGACAGATCTGTGCACATTTCACAAATTTTAAAAGCTCGGAAAATGAACAAATTTAAAATTTTGAAAAATTAAAACTCGAAAAAGTAAACCATAAAAAAAATGTTATTTCTGATATTTTGACAGTTCTGGACATTTAGGAACTACTTACTTTTTTTATGTTTTTTTTTTTTGAGATTAAGCAATTTTGATATTTAGACATTTTAACGCATTTCTAACATTCTGATCTTTTGACATTGTTAGATATATGAGTTTTTAACATTGACATTTTGTAATTTTTGCATTTTCTGATGGTTCTAATATTACTTTACATTTTTTTGACATTTTAACATTTTTTGACATTTTAATCTTCTTGATAAAACTTCTTTAGCGGAGTGGAGGAAGTGACGTAGAGTTGAGGAATTGCGTCATGTAAGCCATGTAATTGTGTAACGGAAGTTGGTGGCGGAGGTAGAAAAAATCGAAAAATGGTAGAAACATTTTGAAATTGTAAAAAAATGTTAAGTGTTAAAAGTGTAAATGTTAAAAGTGAAAAGTCAAAAGTGAAAATCTCAAAAGTGTAAATGTCAAAAGTGAAATGTGAAAAGTGAAAAGTCAAAAGTGAAAATCTCAAAAGTGAAAATGTCAAAAGTGAAATGTAAAAAGTGTAAATGTCAAAAGTGAAAATGTCAAAAAGTTTATATTCGACATTTAACATTAGATATTTTGTCGCAAAGTGTTTCTACTTTACAGTCAAGTTCGTTTTGGCAATGCTCTTGAGCATTCTCAACTGGTTTATTATTACAATATATTTAACATCTTTTGACATTTTGATTTTCTTCGACATTTTTGACAATTTAAAATTTTCACAGTCTTTAAAATTTTTAGCATTTTTTGTTTTCTTTTCTTATTCGACAGTTCTCAGTTGATATTTTTCTGACATTTTTTAATATTTTGAGGTTTTTGATATTTATGTCTATTTTACCATATTTTGATATTACGTCATTTTCACATTTTATGACATAAAAGAACATCAAGTGTCATGATAATTACCTAATGACATAAATAATCTGAGCAATATGAAGTTAACAGAATGAAGATGTTAATGCAATAATCAGCAACCATTAGGATATATAAACAAATTGAACATGTGCGGTGGGATACACTGATTAAATTATAATCCGATTCGACACGTAATCGGTATAAAGTGATAATCCAATATTCGAATTTCAACAATCATGAGTAATCATCTCGCCCCCACTCTCCCAAATCATATTGTATTTCCAATACTTTGGGAGAATGTAAACCGCAACGGTGACAAGTTTAGTATTTTGTAATTGGAAAAGAAATATTGTACGTATTCAAAATTATTTTTCGATTTTGAGCCTGTTGGGATGAATGTTCTGGAAATTTGATATGCAAGCAGCCTGCCACGGGTTACAATTAATTCCAATAAAAAAAGTTTTTTTCCGTGTGCGCCAATTAAAACTTGATTGGAATTTTCCAACCCCTCAGTTTCCAACCGAAATACTTTATTGCTGTTTAACTCGATATTTCATGGATTTTAGGAAAATAAGTAAAATAAAATCAAATTAAACCATTTGAGAATATTACATTTTCGACATTTTTCTTTTTCGATTTTTTATTTTCGTATTGCTTATTGATACTTTTGTATCAAAATACCGACTTTAGATTTTAATTTGGGACTGTGGGTGGTTCGAGACTCAACGATTGAATTTTTTTAAATTTATTTTAATTTAAAATTTAAAAAAACGCGCCTTTCTTTATTCCCAGCGCCATCAACCGCCGGACTAAGAACTAAAGATATTTCTGGCAATGCATACAAGGCAGATGCCAATCCAAATATACTTCTTTTACTATGAACACAACCTTTTTCATATGAAACTTCATTATTTATTTAACAAAACAGAAAAAGAAGGCGCGAAATTTTAAAAAGAAGTATCTATCTTCGTGGGATTTCAAAGAGATGGAAAAATGCAGCAAAGGAACTATCCCCATTACTTTTTCATGTATTTCCGGATCTCCACCTAGAATTGAAAAATACCTAAACATAAAAGAGTCCATTTAGATTTAATATACGGACTTTGAAATTTTTTAATTAAAAAATATTTTTATTGTGTGCAATACATTTTAAAACGAATATGAACTATATTAAATGTATCATTTCCGTTTTATTGTGCATGGAATGTCTCTTGTTAGATGACAAAAAAAAAATAATAATAAAAGCAGGTATTGTGTGGAATTCTATAATACAACCATAGACAGATGCAATGAATTTTTCATTATCCCGATTTGTAATTAATTTTGTTTTTCATTTTATTTTCTTTGTTATAATCTTTTATTTCTTGCTTTTTTCTCGATTAGAATAATATATTCCATCTCTTGATAGACATTCAAATAATTGAATTGAAAAGTACAGGGTGGTCCATTTAACTTTCCTTTTATATTTACTTCTGATCCGCCATATTGAATTTTACAAAATCTGTGATTTAACTTTCAGATTAAATAAAAGCAAAAATATCTGTTTGTTTCCTCATTTTTTTTTACGTGTAATAGTATTTTATACAATAAATTGCATAACGGAAAATTTTAAAGCACAGGTGAAAGTTTAGAAAAAATGTCCATCTCATTTGAATCAACATCAATCTGACTGAATCTTGCAGTAACAATTGCATTAAATAAATTGAATACCAAAATCGAAACGTAAAAATTCGGGTGTCATTTTGATATTATAACATTTCTTGATACTTTAGTTTCTTATATTTAAGCTGACCCTCACGTATCTTAAGATGAATTTACATTAAGCCGATTACACATTAGAGGCAGAGGTAAACCGTCACAATATGAGGCAGTGTCTACTTGGCTAATATGGAAATCGCAACGAACACAAATAAATGTTTCAAATTTCCTCATAAGCTCAGAGTCACTACATCAAAACACCGCCAAACATCCTTCCGTGAAGGTTCAGTTCGGACGTGCATTTTAATTCTGCTTGGGTTATATTTGATAGAATATACGTAATTTTATTTTATATTGAGTGTGGGGATAACAAATGTATCGACAAACCCTGTACATCCTCACTAACTGCGTAGTTAACAAGATTTGCTAGTTATGATATTTGTTAGAAAAATAAATTGTTTATGTGATTTGGTGTTTGTTTGGTTTGCTCAAATAACATTTAATGAAAACTCAAAGTGCTTCCAGTCAGTTATGTATGTTGGTAAAAGCAAATCACAGTATGAAGTGTGTAGATTTATATTAGCAATAAAGCCGGCTGTTGAAATCAAATTTAATTAGAGCACGTTAAATACGAAAGGTGATAAATATTTCATAAATGATTAATTAAAGCACAAGGGAGCAGATAATAATAATGCAGATATGATTCCCCGTCCACCAACCCTTCTTCCTGTTTATTCCACGTGCATATCACTCAATTTTAAATCAGTTCCTCGCATGCCGACCTTGACTTTTATAAATAATGATTACCTTTGCAAAAAGAAAATAGATGAAGTCCTATTGTGTTCGATTTTAATTGAATATTAAAGAAAGGTCGGGGATGAATACGAATTTTTTTTAGTAAAAGAATAATGCAGATCTTAGTTGTTACTTTGGGATTCAATTTGAGAGCGTCTCTAGCAGTTGCGTGAAAGTAGGATGAAAGAGTTACTTGAGCACGAATCTGCATCAGGGGGCCTCATTTATCTCTCTTTTCGAAGCAAATTTCTATTTCTGGTTGGTGAAATGAGAAATTAAGTTGATTTTTGATGAGGACGTGGAGATCAAGACATACTCGAGTTCTTAATGTCAGATGTAATTGTGTAAAGCTACACCAATTCTAATTCAGTTTTATTATTTTCACGAAACAGTTAGAAAATGAAATTTCAATATCAATGTTAAAAAAAAATTAAATATTGTGAGGATATTAAAAAAAAATAAATATCAACATGTCAAATGTCAAAATGTGTATTAATAGCACAGCCACACAAAAAAAATCGTTACATTTTTTAAAATTAAAATTTCTAATAAAAACATGTACCTACTCCAAAATCTGAAGAAAAAGTAAAAAATCAGAATAGTTGATATATATTGAATTGAATTTGTGACGGGCATTATCATGTAGTGTAGCTCATTAGTGGGGATCAAATCAATATTCTATAGAATATGAATGCAATTTAATTATTTATTTATTCAATGCATGACGTTACAATAGTTAAATACAAATTGAAATTACAGTTTCAAATAATAATTATTAATTTTTGTGATCTTGATGAATTGTTAAAGATACATTGTGACCTTATAAATTGCTAATAGTCTAGTCTGTAAGGTCGAGAAAAAGGCTGAAGTTGGAAAATTTTTGTATAAGGTGGAAACTAAAAATTTTTTTGCATGATATTCTACAGACCCCAAATGCTATTTGTAATTAGATAACTACGTGCCAACCCCCTTCCTTCACCTTCAAAACTCCCCATTTCTATCTCCCATAATTAGATGTTATCTATTTCTTTGAAAAAATCGAAATTAAACTTCGAAAATAATATCTAATTAGTTTTTTCGGTTGCAGATCACGAATCCGTGGTCAGTTATCCCGGAAAATTCCACCACAAACCGGAAAAAAATGCACTGATATTTGCATAAAAAATGCGTAGTTTTTGAGGAAAACCTGCAGAAGTCGCGATTAATCCGCATATACCTGTATAAATTTTTCTGTTTGCGCGCTCTAGCGGCGAAACGATGGATAATGGCACAAAAAAGTCATTGGACGACAAAGTTAGGAAACTTTTCGATCTATTATTTTATCCTCTTTTACTTTTTTGCCAAAATTTTTAGTTTGGCCGGAAAAAAACGAAAAATATCAAAAAGCAACATTAAAAAATATCGGAAAATGTATAACATTAATATGGTAAAAAATGCTAAAAACGTGGAAAATATAAAAAGAAAATGCGCAAAAATGGTCCAGATATCTGAAAAAATATTCAAAATGTCTAAAAATGTTAAAATGATTGATAATATTAAGGCTCCAATACACGAGAAATAAAGTTGCGACACTTATCGAGTATTTTATGTTCTCAATGTTCATGTAAACAAGTCTTAGACAATTATAAATGCATTTACACAAACATTGAGATATACTCTCGTAATAGGTAAGTTTATTCCTAGTGTGTTTAAGCCTTAAAATATATTTTGGGGAAAGCTGTTTCACTTTTTTCTTATATTATTCAAAATTTCTAAATTGAACCAACATATACGACACCTATCGAGAAAATGTATTCCCATTTTAATATTCAAATTTTCGGTACATCATAAATATATTTCTCCTGTTCACACATTCCATGTAACGTAATTTATTCTGTAAAATTCAAAACGAAACATTTGTTAAGGACACTATCGAAAAAAAAAAAACAAAATCGTTACAAGTAGAAAAAGGAAATAAAGTTAACATATTTAAATAATGATTGTAATAATGTGGAGGGGGAATGTAGTGGAATAAATTTTCCAAACCGGAATGTGAATAGAATTGTTGCCGGAGGGAGAGGAACCAGGACCGGAATGAAACACGATACAATAATAATTGTTTTTCGATACAATAATAATTGTTTTTCTATTTATATGTAAATGACATCCTTAGTCATTGAGATATGGATAAAGGAAATTGTTACGAAAAGTAAACCAGTTGAATAAAAAGTGGAAAATGTGTTTGTAGCTATTATTTAAGTTATTTACGTAAGTTGCAGCGTTTATTTATTTATTTTTTCCGAAATCTCTAAAACAAACTTTAAAATTACATGAGAAAGCAAAACGTTGATAAAATAAATTGTTTTGTATCAGTTTTAATTGTAGTAATTTTTTAACCTAAATATTGCTAACTTCAATCAGCGGTAAAGTAAAACGCACAATGTGCGTAATGAGCTACTTACATAACCTGTACTCTGTGCGTCATGTGTCAACATATTTAAATTTGAAATAATATCAAATTTTGTCGCTTACTCTATTTACTTTTTGAAATTTGATTAATTATTGCCAGGTATAAAACTGTAGAATGGTATACAACATAAATATTTTCATTTTCATTGCAAATGACAAGTATTTATGTTAATTCGCTCTTCTAATATGTAAATTTTCACAACAAGTTATTATTATAGAACTAGGATATTCCCAAGTTGCGCATAATTAATTTGCGCAATTAATTTCTCTGTTTTGATTACAAATGCACCAGAAAGAGGCAGCAATATCTTTTTCTTTCTAATTAATGAAATTTACATTGCACGTGACATGTCAACATTTAACATTTCATTTTATAAAAAAATAGCATTGATAACATTCCAAATAATCAAAAATTCAAAAAATCCAAATTTAAAAAAAATTGGAGTTGGTAATATTTACATAACCTACTTGTTTTACTTTCCAATTTATTTCTACCTTCATATAAAATGTTTAAGTGCAAAAATCGCATTTCTTTTAATAAGAGAAATCACATGAAAATTAACTTTGCGTATTTTATATACAATTTCCATTTCTATTTGAAGAAATTGTAAATACATTTTTATAAGGAGCGACAACTTTAACCTCACGAAACATCAACACGCCACTACATTTTCGTTCGATGTTACATCTAATTTAGTTAAGAGATTTTCATAAAATGGAAAATATAAAAGTTGACTTCGCTTTTCACTCAAAATCATTTTATCCTTTCTTCAAAGGAAAACATTATATATCGCATATTTTTGCATCTGATTCCTTTTATCCTTTTAGGACATGCTGTTTTGTTATGAATCAAACAAATATCTAAATGGTAAACAAAACCATTTTTATAAAATATAGAAAGACAAATTTGTGTAAAAGTTGTTAACGTAACCTTTAACATTTGCTTAAAAACATGATGTACAGGCCATATCAAACAATTTTAATTGAGTGTCATCACAACTATGTGACGTCACATTCATGCAATGTCGCCAGTTTGTAATATTTCACCCCCTTTTCTATGAAACTTCAAACAATTAAATAATTACCAATTGACAGACCATTTCCGAATTTTAATTAGCGCGAGATTTAAATTTCAATGTTATAATTTCGCACCGGAAGTGTAGTTGTGTTGCTTCACCTGATTTTGTTTGATGACGACATTTATGACGTGCAATTAAAATTATTTGGTATGTTCTGTATAAAACATTTACTCATGACCGAAATTCGAAAATATCGAAAAAGTAAAAGTAAAAAATAGAAAAATCCAATAAATTCTAATATTTTTAAATATTTCATACTTGAAGAAGAATTTAAAAAATTTTAAATGAAAAAACACCATATTCGGTGTTCATTTGCACTTCAAATTTTCATTTTTGATATTTTCACTTATGAGATTTTTGTTTTTTACATTTTCACACACATTTGATATTTACACTTGAAATTTTCACTTTTGACATTTACACTATTGACATTTTCATTTTTGACATTTACACTTTTGAGATTTACATTTTTGAGATTTTTACTTTTGACGTTTTCACTTTTGACATTTACACTTTTGACATTTACATTTTTCACATTTTCAATTTTTTTCATTTCCGTTGCATAATCCATAACGCGGACGTCATATGACACTAACGTCATTCGTTCGTTTAAAATTCACTCCCACAGCCGCTAAAGAAGTTTTACTTATTGGTGCTGGAGCCTCCCTCATACAAAAATCTATCTATCTCCTTAGACATTTTAACATTAAATATTTTTTTATTTTTATTTTCCATTTCTATAATTAAATATATTTATGTAAATGTTTTTTCCGTACACATTTTGCATAATTTTCCAATTAAATAACTCAAAGTTGGTTCATAATTAAATGAAATAATTTAGTTAACTCTTCACCGAACAGTATTACATAAAATAAAGTTAGAAGTAAATGAAAATAACTTTTAACGTTTGTTCCGGCATTGAATTTGAAAAACGTTTCTCTGGAGATATAATTGTCGTAATTAAAATCGCGTCTTGTAGCTTTCGCAATATTATTTATAGAACGGGATAATTGTACGATTTTCCACGGGCGGAGAGAGATAAAGAGAATGAGAAATTTTTTAGAAATAATTACGTACGCACCCCACCCACTCGCAGAATTTATGACTCATTCATAATTTGAATGTCATCGCTATGAATTATCGATTGCAATTCCATTTACAATGAAATTCATTCATTATTTCACCAGAAGAGGGAGGAAATTATTAACCGCCCACACTTTCTTATTCTCCAATGTACTTTATCAAACGCTTCCTCAATTATAATTAAGATTCCTGTTTACCAGATTAAAAAGAAGTGTGTGCGTCAAAATTACGCACTACAAAAGTTAAAATTTTAAGAAAATGAGATTTTTTTAATAAAAGTGAGATTTTACATCTTGAATATAAAAAAGTATCAAATATCAATATTACAAAATTTAAAATGTCTAATCGATAAATATTAGAACGCTGAAATGTCAAATTTTTGATGTTCGATCTTTTCATTTATTGATTTATTGGATTTTATATTTTTTAACTTTTCGCTTTCTTTGGCTTTGAGTTTTCGTCTTTATTTTTAGTTTTATATTTTCCAATAATGTTTTTCAAATAATACCAAATTATCCAGATTATTAAATGTTAAACTGTTAAACAAGCACAAAAATTGAAAAATTATCGAAATATCAAAAAATTTTAAAAATCAAGGAAAGTACAAAAATGTAAAAAACAAAATTGCCAAACAAATTATAAAAAACCACAATATACTTGATAGAAGTAAAATTTCTTAAACAACCTTAAGAAACCTTAAACAATCGTAAGTCACTTCTGACATTTTCAATAGACATTTTCACTTGTGACATTTCATTTTTGACATTTCACTTGTGACATTTTTACTTTTGTCATTTTCACTTTTTACACTCACTTTTGACAATTACACTTTTAATATTTACACTTTTGACATTTTCATTTTTGACATTTTCGCTTTTGACATTTTCACTTTTGACATTTTCAGATGAAAGTTTCACTTTTGAGATTTTCATTTTTGTTATTTTCACTTTTGACATTTTTACTTTTAACATTTCACTTCGACATTTTCACGTTTGCCATTTTCACTTTTGACATTTTATTTTGGACACTTACACTTTTGATATTTCACTTTTGATATTTTTACTTTTAACATTTCATTTCTGACATTTTCACTTTAGCCATTTTCACTTTTGACATTTTCACTTTTGACACTCACTTCTGGCATTTTCACTTTTAACATTTTCACTTTTGACATTTCATTTTTGACATCATTTACACTTTTAATATTTACATTTTTGACATTTTCACTTTTTTAAACTTTTTTGAATTTTTTAAATTTTTTGATTTTTTTGGTTTCTTGAGAATTATTATATTTTCCCGTTCATTTTTCCGATTTTTTCCATTTGTCTCACATTTCCGTGACGTTGACGTCATCCTTTAAAATTCATTCCCAATTCTTTTTTATTCAATACTCCCAACCGCCGCTAAAGAAATTTTACTTCAGAAAGTATTAAAATATCAAAAATAAGAAGAACTTTCAAAATTGTCAAAAACTGTAAAAAACATAGAAAAATGTTGAAATGATGAAAATTATTAATTGTCAAAAAATATTAACCTCTCAGAAATTAAGAAAAACTACCAAAATATGAAAAAACATGAAAAATTTACATTTATTAATTTTTCTTTCGGGTCTTTAATTTGTTCCGCGGTGAAAACTCATGAAATTGTACCTCTCTTTCTATCTCTCATTTTTTCTTATCACAATTCCCCCTCCTCCTTCCAATAAAATTAGCTCGTTACTTCGTAAATATTTGTTCAAGGGGAAGGATGGTAATAACAGCAACAAACACCTCATTGGTAATTAATTTCACAGCAAATTGTCAATTATGAGCATGATATTCATAATCCGCAAACATTTTAAATGTAATACCCCCTTATCACGCATGTAAACATCAAGTGTATGATAACGAAATGGAAATTAATTTCTGCACTTGTAAATGATGCTGAGAGTGGTTTTTCCTGAAAGAAGAAAGAAGAAAAACTTTAGATTGCGCGTACACGTTCCATCAATTTACAAGTGCCAGAAAAACTGCACATGTAGAATCCATTTGTTATCTCTACATTTACCCCGTTATGGATTGGACAACTACTTTGCTGGGCCGGGAAAACGGGGATAAAAACAAAAAAAAAAAACTTTCCGTCGATTGATTTATGAATTGGAAAGTTTTATGGTGGATCGAAACCAATTTCAAACAATAACTGAGAAAATTGGTGAAAAACAGAGAGCATGAAAAATTACGTCCTGGGAAATTGTTAATAAAGCGGGTCGGCTATTAAATCTGTTCGAAATAGCTATGCAGTGTGTTATAAAATAAGTTGAGAGTTATTAGTTACATTTTTATTTTATTATCTTTAAAAAATTTTGAAAAACCCGAAAGAAATTAAAAAGATTCGAAAAAATCTAAAATATACACACGACCTTCTGCTTCCCAGGTGTCCCGTGGAGGACATCTGGAAAGCGGAAGTTCGTGAGTTCGAGACTCGCCGGGATTGGATTTATTATCTTGGACCTGTAGAAAGTGTGCATCTGATTTTTAATAAATTATTTTTTTGTATTAATGATCTAGATGGCTACAAGGTTATGTTATTCGTCATCTACCCAATAGGTCGGTAATGAAGCTTGTTATTGATGTATGCCAACCTATAAAAATAAAATGAATGTCGTAATCATTTGAATGCAATTTAAAATGTTAGCAGAGGGATGAGAAACAAAATTGTTACCGCCTTACTTATTTGCCCTATTTTCAAGTTCGTTTTGGTAATACTCTTAAACATTTTCAACTGGTTTATTATTAAAATGGTAAGATTTCAAAAATATATACGTTAAATTAGTACATGGCAAAAGTACTTGTATAATTCAATAAATGGTTAGGGGAATCAAGAGTGAATATAATAATATTTATTGTCACGGTTACCACGGTTACTTCTCTCTCAACATTATGTATATGAAATTTAAAAATTAACGTGTATATTTATTAAATTTATTTAATCCGCATTAGAAATTTAATCCACAGCAGTTTATATATCTTTTTGTATTTATCTTTAGGGATTTTATATAAATAAAGAATAACATCAAAGGAAACAGGTAATAGATATAAAGCATTAAAATAAATTCAAAATAAAATGATACTTTATCAAAATTTCATTTAAATGTCTTGAGGTAGTGAAATAGTCCCAATACAGCAAAATTTCTAAAATAATTTATTTCTTTTGCATTATCTAATTCTGGACATTACATGTGATCTTTTTAGATTACTTTAATATATGCATTTCTTATTGATTCATCATTTCAATCACAGATGGCGCTAGTTATCTCTAAGATTTAGTGACTTCGTACTCTGACATTTTGATAGTTTTTTTTTATTTATTACAATTTTATACTTTTGATATTAGGAGATTTCAAGAGGATTTATAATTACGATAGAATTTGATAATTTTGTTATATTTTATAATTTTTGATTTTGAATAATTTAACAGTTTTTGTAACTTTTAACATTTTTATATTTTTCTTGATTTAAGTTGGTACTTAGACTCTTTCAATTTCCATCTCTTCATTTGATGATTTTTGACATTTGACGTTTTTTGTGGTTCGTCTTATTTGAGTTTTGTTATTTTAAAATTTGACAATTTGACATTTGACACTTAATATTTTATCTTGCTAAACTTCACTTTTAAGTTTATTTTTGTAATGCTAACAGCATTGTTAACTAGTTTCAAGTAACAGTTCAAATTTTATTAATTTTATTAATTTTTAGTTTTTGGAATTTTTAAAATTAAATTTTTCAATTTTTCAAACTTCAAAATTTTAAACAAAACTTCTTTAGTGGCGGTGGGAGTGAACTTTAAAGGAAGTGACGTAGCGAAGCGAGAGTCTGAAGCGGAAGTGTGAAATTGGCAGCTCAAGTTGTCAGCGGAAATGAAAAAAATTGAAAAATAGCAGAAAATTTAGAAATTCTCAAGAAATCTAAAAAAATCGAAAAACAAAACGTTCAAAAAATTTAAAAAAATGTTAAAAAAAGGAAAATGTCAAAGTGAAATTGTGAAAAGTGAAATGTCAAAAGTGTAAATGTCAATAGTGTAAAAGTCAAAAGTGAAAATGTCAAAAGTGTAAATGTCAAAATTGTAAGTGTCAAAAGTTTAAATGTGAAAAGTATAAATGTCAATAGTGTAAATGTCAAAAGTCAAAATGTCAAAAGTGAAATGACAAAAGTGTAAATGTGAAAAGTGTAAATGTCAATAGTGTAAAAGTCAAAAGTGTAAATGTCACAATTGTAAATGTCAAAAGTGTAAATGTCAATAGTGTAAATGTCAAAAATCAAAATGTCAAAAGTGTAAATGTCAAAAGTGAAATGACAAAAGTGTAAATGTCAAAAGTGTAAATGTGAAAAGTGTAAATGTCAAAATTGTAAATGTCAAAAGTGTAAATGTCAATAGTGTAAATGTCAAAAATCAAAATGTCAAAAGTGTAAATGTCAAAAGTGAAATGACAAAAGTGTAAATGTCAAAAGTGTAATTGTGAAAAGTGTAAATGTCAGTAGTGTAAATGTCAAAAGTCAAAATGTCAAAAGTCAAAATGTCAAAAGTGTAAATGTCAAAAGTGAAATGACAAAAGTGTAAATGTCAAAAGTGAAAATGTCAAAAGTGAAAATGTCAATAGTGAAATTTCAAAAATGAAAATTTCAAAAGTGTAAATGTCAAAACTGTAAATATCAAAAGTGTAAATGTTTGTTTAAGGTTTGTTTTTTTGAAATATAAATTTTATACATTGATGCGAAATACAACATCAAAGTGCCATTCCAAAGTTGTAACAACGAATTTTGTGCTTTCACTTGATTGAATATGTTTTTCATAAAATGCCATCCCGCATGGCAGCTACTCTAAAATATTATTCATTCCAAGATTCACAAAGAAATTTCTAATCATATAAATGCAGTTTTCTTTTTAATTCCTTAAAAGTGCACTCAAAATTATCAGTTCGAATTTTAATAATAAAATCAGCACCCACAACCTTTATGTGAGTTAGAAATAAAACTCTGCATTTTCCTTGGAAAATTGCACTTTCCATGAAAAATCGCATCTTCCATATAAAAATCCAATTTCTCTTGAAAAAGTTTATTATCGTGTTTTCCTTAAAAAAAATTCATTTTCCGTGACAAGACACATTTAATTTTTATTGCGTGTAATAATTTTTCATTTTAACGTTTCTTAACACCTAGGCATTTTTTTTTAATATCTTAACATTTTTTTGGTGGATCAAGTAAATTATCCGTAGTATTGTAGTTAAAATGTTTAAATTCACCAATCGATTAATTTTTTTATATAAAATTTATGTTGGTTTGGTTGGTATTTGATTGCCAAATAATTAAACTATTTTGTCATCAATAATGTACGATAAATTGTTGTGTTGCGCAATTTACATAAATTGTTTGTTAACTATGTACGATATCGATTATTTCTGCATAAATTGCTATTATTTTATATTTTGATGATTTTAAGGGTTGATAAATGGATCTCTGTTAAATTTAGAATAAATATGACAGCAGGTCGAATAAAAATGGAAGTTTATTTTTAGAAAAGAATTTATGCATATTTTATAATGATGGAATCATTCATTGGAATAAATAATCATGAAAACTCATTAAAATATAATTTCATTTATTATGTATGATTTTGGAGACTCGACCAACTTCTTTCACCAGACTAACCATCTTATCCGGTCAAAAAAGTTGAAAAACGAAGAACTAGGTGGGTCATTATGGAGCACATACACCTCCTACTTTTTCATCGTTTTGCATGTCAGACAAGACTTGGGACAGAATGTATATCAAATTAAATTAATTTTTATTATATAAAACTCGACATTTAGTTATTTTTAATTAATGCCCGAAAATACTTTTACCATTTAATATCCACTTAAGAAATGATATCGATCACATTTCCATAATAAAATGCGTTAATGGTTTAGACCTAATGCGTATACTGTCCATAATTCGAGACTAATCAATTTACTTTCCCCCTACCCATTCTAACCCTAAAATATGAGTTTGTTGCTCAACCAGTGGTTCCTAAACTTATTAATCCTGCTGCCCAATAAAAAAAATATCTCAGTTTCACCCTGGATGACCTTTCTTTTAAACTTTTCAGAAAAAATCTTCCTACTTTCTTCATGACGTAAAAACGAATTTGAAGAAAAGTATGAAATCTAAATGTGTGTATTTGTGTGTACCAACCTTTAAAAAGTTAGAATATTAAAAATGAAAAATTTAATAAATCAAAAGGAAATATAAAGAAATGAATAACTTGGAAAATGTGAAAAATCTAAAAATTGTAAAAATTGAAAAAGCAAAAAACAGAAAATTTCAAAAAAAGAAAATCTGGAAAATGAAAAAAAATAGAAAATAATTTTTTTTTGTTTTCAGAATCATTTTTCAGGGTTCTTTCCACTTTTTTTTTTTATTTTTCAGTTTTTTCAAAATTTTTGTTTTTTTTAAGGTTTTTTTTTCGATTTATTCAAATTTTTCCATTTTTCCGGGTTTTTTCGTGTTTTTCTTCGATTTTTCAGTTTTTGTTTATTATTTGAAAATTTTGGATTTTGTCGATTTTTCCAAAAAGAAGTTTGCTTCAAAAAATTTGAAAAATCTAAAAATCGTCGAAATGAGAAAGTCAAAATAATCCAAAATTAAAAAAAAAATAATGAAAATAAGTTAATGTTAATTTTTCACATTTCACATTTGGCATTTCAAGATTTTGGCATTTGACGTATTAATATTCTAATCTATTAAAATTTCACTTGAAATTTTGATGTTACTCATTTTTACAATATGACATTTCAAATTTGACTCTGCGATTTTGGCATTTCATATTTTGTCATTTTGACATTTTTAACATTCTAATAATTTTCAACATTTTTAATGTTTTCTGACACTCTTTAAATATATACCTAGATTTTTCAATTACCGGTTTTTCAAATTTTTGAAATATTTTCTTCTACACTCTTGAGATTTCCTCGGAGCTATTGTCGCTCTCTACATCCTTTCAGGGCCCACCATGGAGCGGTAATGCTCATTTTGTGACCACTGATCTTATTTATTTTAATTTGATTCACTATTCATTTCATCTTAATTACATTTATTATTCGTTAATGAAATAATGAAATATTCTGTTGGAAAAAATGAGCAAAACAATTAAACGCAGATGGAATGAAGGAACTTTTGTGATACGCATTCCAGAGAAATGACAGTCTTTAATCACATTATGCTCCATATTGGGTGGCTCTTATCCTTTACACGAGAGCCCATTCACCGCTTTTCTTTGTAATTAAGTTTCTTGTATATAATCAAATAGGAACCTTAATTAAACTTAATTATCTTACAACCACACCAAATTTTCATAAAAAAATGTGTGCATCAAAATTATCCGCAAGAGAAATTAAACTTTACGGAAAATAGATTTTTTCAAGGAAAATGAAAATTTAACAGAAAGTAAAATTTTTCATGGAAAATGCGATTTTTCAAATTTTATCATCTATTTTAAGTAGAATGACATTTTAATGTTTATTAATGTTTTTTGACATTTATATATTACAATTTAACATTTTTTGGCACTCTAAATTTTAGGAAATTTTGATGTTTTTTTTTCGTCTTTCAAACGTTTTTTATGTTTCTTCCCATTTTTCATTTTAAGTCATTTTTAACATTTATTAACATTTTGACATTTTTTTGACATGGTAAATTGTCTAATAAATGACCCCCACCCCTATCAAAGTGTCATTAAGTATCAATAATAACAAAATAACAAAGAAAAAACGTCAAAATGGCCAATTATTTCGTTTGCAAGCCTCAAACTTTCCAATTTAACCCGAAATACTGTTAAAACAATGTTGAAGTGCAGTTGTGCTGGTTCACCTGATTTTGTTGATGACGACATATATGGTGTACAATTAAATTGTTTGGTATGTCTTGTATTCAAAGTTGGATTTACGTTGTGCAAAATTGTTTCGCGCATCGTTGAGGTTTTACGCTGAAGGTAATGTTGCCTGAAACAAACTCCAAGAATGAAGATAGGTGGTCAGTTTTTTGATACAGCTCCTTAAAGCTGGATTCATTGTGACGTTATGTAGAGAAATAGTTTAATCGAGTGTTCATTCGAGAATCTGAAATATTGTGTATAACGCAAAACACCCTGCGCAGTACGCTGTTCTTTTAATGTTACGCTTTTTTCTGATATTCAGTAGGCATCATACCAACTATTTTTAGCCAATTTCTAAAGATGCAAAATACTTACTTTACACCTTACAAACAATACTATAAAACGGAAGTGCATATAGAATACTTTAAGGGTGGTTTGCCATATATTCTATAAACCAACCAAAAATTTAAAAAAAAATTTTTTGAAGTATCAAAAAATGAAAGATTATAAAAAAAAACTTAAAAATAGAAAATGTGAAATAGAAAAAAGAAGTAAAAAAAAATTACAATTAAAAAAATGAGTAATAGTTTAAATATTCCAAAAATCAAAAAATTTATATTAGTAAAAATGATTCATATAATTCTTAAGAACAACAAAAATAAAACTTTTGAAAGCAAACTCAAAACAAATTGTAGTTAAAATGTCAAATGTCGAAATATCAAAAAGTTTATTATTATTAGTTTTTTTTTTGGCATTTTTTTAACAATTTTCAAATATCATTGCGTCAAAATGTCAAAATCTCTAATAATTTCAAAATAATTAATAATCTTCCAAAAACTTATTAAACAGATTATTTTAGATATTTCGAAAAACTTAACCTCACTTTCTGTATAAACTTGTAGGTTAGGTTTCAATTGTCTGATTCTAAAAATAAAAAACTAACAAAAACAAGCAAAAACTATCAAAACGACAATGATTATTATCAATTTTTTAAAAGAATCAAATCAGAAAACTCAAGTTGGCAACATAAATTCTACAATGTCACTATACTAGTACTGAAGATAGCTGCAAAACATCAAAAACAGATGTATGCCGACTTATATAATAACTCAAATAATTATAGATGGTGTTTAATACAAATTTAGATTTGAAGTGAGTTGTAGTAAATAGCAAACAACATTAGTCCGCAGAATTTACATTTCGCTATTGAGTATGCTAGAGTTGAAGTGATTGTAAATATAATTTTGTTGACATCGCGTGGTTTAACGATTACCAACCACTAAATATCATCAACCACTGATCCGAAGTTAATGACGATATGTTTCGTATATCGTTTTGAAGCAGGCCGTGGCAAAATTTTTAACTTTATTATTATAATTTTTTTAAGAAACTCTAAAAATTTAAAAAACTTGCAAAATTCGAAAATTCTAAACATGAGAAGAAAATGGAAAAATTTTGAAATTTCATAAAAAAAAATTGTAAAACGGTAAAAAATTTTTGAAATTCTTTTTAAACAAGAAATTTGAAAAATTGTTTAATTTTAACCGTTAGTGAATTATCATTATGCATATTTAGAATTTCTGCATATTTTATGTATGCATTATCTAATTTTGGAGCATAAATAAGTTCATATTTTGTAATTGCATTCAAAAGAAGTGTTGTTCTAATTTTGACAATGTTTACAAATTATCTCATCGCATTATGAAAAAGTAATCAGGCTAACTGTGCAAAAGGCACGTACATTGCTACTCGTAAATTGTAACATTGAATACATTCTACAATGTTAGAATATGCATTTTACAATAGATTATTAATTGCAATATCCTCAGTAACTTCAAATTAAAATCGAATTATTATCAAACAAGAACTTACTTGCATAATTATCACAATAAACGTTTTTCGGATTTATTTTTAGAAAAATCTCCCAAATTATTTACAGGAATTCCCCACAATCAATCGATCAAATTCTTTATAAAATCAAGTAACTTTATTGCAGATTGATTTCATCTTTTAATAGCCTCATAATTCTTTTTAATGTTATAATAAATAAATTTTATGTGCGGAAGAGGGGGGATATATTATGAAATATTTCAGGACAAAAAATAAATTTTGCGGTATAGTAAATAAATCGTTAAAAATTATAATAAAAGAATTTAAAGAAATTCCAAAAATCAAAAATTTCAAAATTAAGAAAAGTAAAATTATAAAATTAAATTAAATTTATAAAAATCGAAAAATAGGAAAAGAGAAGACCGACAAAATGTAAAAATTAAAAAATTCAGAAATATTTGGAAAAATGTCGACGTATTTTGATCTAAAATTGACTAAACAATAAAACTTTTTGTATATCAAAAGTTTTAGGGTTTTAATTTCGAAAAAAACTGCAAAAAATTATTTTTTTCCAAATCTGTGTGTCTAAAACACACATTTACCGACACAATAAATATTTTTGCACTGAATCTGATAACAAAATTAAAATCTACGGATAATTTTACATAAAAATGGTCGGTCCCATAATTTTCCGTCGCAAGTTTAAATAAAATTGTGCGCATTCCATATGAAAAAATGAGTATTTATCATTATGATTTTCAAAAATATACAGGAATCTAAAAATTTATTAGCATTGTGTCTTTTATATCACAAAAAATTGACCGAATTTTCAAGAATCAAGTGATATAAAATGTATAACATTATCTTATTATTACGGGATGTAATTTTTATAATGAAAAAAACAATTTTTTTGAAAAAATTATAGAACATCTCGTAAACTATGAAAGTTAAGATAATGTCCAGTAAGATGCATTAGACTTAGAATAAAAAAACATCATTTTAACATTTGATGATTTTTATTTATATTTATTTTTTATTTTATTTATTTATTTATTTATTTTATTTTTTTAATTTAAAAAAAATTAACATTGATATTTGAGATTGTTATTTTGATATTTTTTGTTTTTTACTCTTTTTATATGAAATTTTTTATTTCATTTATTTAGTTATTGTCCTAATTGTTTTATTTTTGTTGTATACAAATTTTATACGAATCATTTTTTGTATGATAAGGCTATTAATTAAATTATTTTTAGACACTTACCTCTAACGAGAGTGAGGATTCCCAGCGGCATCACTAAAATCGCAACCATCAAATCAGTGATCGCCAGTGACATCAAGAAATAATTAGTGACATTCTGCAATCGTCTTTCCCATGTGATCGCCAAACATACAAGAATATTCCCCGCCGCCGTACCAATTACAAGAAACAAAGCCAAAAGTGCCCACCAATTATTAAATTCTTCCTTTTCACTAGCTTTACTTTCCGTCTCATTTGAATATTTAAAAATATCGTTAATGAGCGTCACTTCATAATTGTAATTAGTATTATTCATATCGGGAACGCCTTTGATACTTTCATTCATTTTTTATTCTTTTTTAATTTCAGTAATTAACCTCCGGAATTATGTTCATCGTGCATAAACTGGCCACTTTATTATTATCCGAAAAACTTTTATTTTTTATTTTTTGCTAATAATTATTTTTTTTTATTTTTGTTTTTTTTTTTGTTTGTTTTGTTTTTAATTGAATAAGAATGCTGTAAGCGCGGGAGTTTCGCGTGTATATGTTAGTACTCGCGCGAGCGCGCTTTTCCTTCTGTGTCCGTTTAGCGTCGCGACGCCGCGATATATGTCACTAGGATCAGCGTCGCTCCTGCCGATTTGGATAAAGAACGCATGCGTGCGTGGGGAAATGTTGTGCAGATATTACCTGCTGCCTTGGTGTAGGTTAAGAGAGTTTTGAGTGTTCTCTACCATCCTCCCTCCCCCCGACGCCTCTCGAACTTTGCTGATTTTTGCCACCCCGCATAATTCCTCTTTAATCATCCATTCCAGATATTTACTAGAGGCGCTGGCAAATATTTTATTACCCCACCAGCCGTACATTTTTTTTTATATATAATTGGTTGTCGTTCATTCATATACGGCTTTTATGGGATTTTATTACTCATGCAAATATTTAGAAGAAAATTGAAAATTTATTTTTACAAGGGGTGTTATTAAAATAGTAATCTTTGATTTTTTATGAATTTGAAAAATGCGCGCATATGTCTGTACTTATAAGTGTTTTAAGTTTCGACTGCAGATTTGAGAAATATATTTTTATATTTTGAAAAGTGAAAAAATTTAAAAGCGAAAAATTCATGCAAAAAAAGTTTAAACTTTAAACGAAATGAGTTTCTTTTCCAAGAAACATGTGATTTTTCTAAATTTTCTGTGGCGCAGAATAACATTTTATTGTACAGGATGATTCTTAATCTATAAACTTTTAAACTTATTCTTCAAAAGAAATTGAAAACGTATCGAAAATATCGAAAAATTAAAAAATTCGAAACAGCAAAATAAATTCAAATGTGAAAATGTCGAAGTATCAAAAATGTCAATAAACCGAAAATTTGTAAAAATTAAAATATAGAAACTCGAAAATATCGAAAAATAAAAATATAGAACGTTGGCAAAAGCAAAAATTTGAATTTTTGGTTTTATATTGTCATGTTAACAGTTTGATATTGGACATTTGACTAGTTGAGATATTGATATCTTGTAATTTTAAATTTTGATATATCTTAGTTTTATCATAATATAACTACTCGACCAGTAATGACACTTTGCGTCGGTTCCTTTGATGTTGTATCCTCGTATTTTTGTGAATAAAGCGGCCATATTGCTGCCAATGATTTTATGCGTACTTTGTTACTTACTATTGGCCGAGTAGGATTGGGTCAACGTGCGCAAAGCGCTTTCCATTTTCATACCGATTTTCTTTTTCGCACATGAGCAATTGAATTCCGATAGTTGAGTGTCACCTCTGGTCTATCGTTACTCTGTGGTTTTATACTCTGATATTTGTCATTTTATTTAACAAATTGTAATATTTTAATTTTGATTGTTTTCTACAACATATTTAACATTTTTTGTTTTTATATAAAATAAATTAAAATAATTTTAAATTTATAAAAAAACTGAATTTTTGACGATCACAATACATTCAATAACCTATTGGTACATGAAAGTAAAAATTTCATGTAATTGAAAAATCACAAAATTGAATTTGATTGTGCCATTGTAAGTTTAAAAATTTTTATTTAAAATTTGAATAGAAAAGTGATTCGTTTAGTTGTCGAAAATGCTCGTTGATTTAATATTTATTAGTAAAACATTATGGTTGCTCTTTTAAATGCCAATTTCAATCACATCAATCAATATTATCGTCAACACGTTCATTATTAAAATTTATATTCTCAATTCACTAATGAGAAATTATAAAAGCAAAATCCCACACATCTGGATAAGTGATTGCTTTACTGCCAAATAGGTGAAAGCTCACAGAAAATCGATTACTAAAAGGAAGAAACAAATTCAATTTTAGAGCTTCTTTCAAAATTAATCTTTTAACATTTTTAAACTCTAACGGAAATTTTGATCATTAAAAATTAAGAAAAATATTAAAATACAAAAATTTATACTAATTTAGTTTTGTTTGGATTATTTAAAATCACTTCTAACATTTATCCTTAATTTGAAACTAGTTACTAGAAAACACTTGTAGTAACAGTTAACACGAACGTCGGTTTAAAGTGTGTTTTAATAGGCACTAGAAAATAATTTCACTTCGAAATAATTGTAGATTTGAACGATTCTTGAATAAAATTTCAATTGCTTGTGCATAAATAATTACCGGCGCGCAAAATGAAACTTAATGGCCCCATTAAAAATTAAAATCCGAACGAAAAGCCATCACTCTTCTCATTCTGATTATAATAATCCATTACAATATGAAAAAAAAATCTTTTTTTTTACATCGTCGCCATTAATTTTTCGGTTAATTTGTAATGGTCTAGATGACATCAATCATGCGGTTCACCCTTTCATTTCTAAATTACACGAACTGATGTTTTCGTGTTACAAGATTAACTTAATCACAAATTTAACACATACACACACACATGCAAATCACTATAATGGATCACCTTTCATTATAATAAACCCAAACAATTTAATTCATATATTTTTTTTGTTATTGTATTTATTTGAAATAGAAATAATCGAATGGATTAGCATTTAAATGAAAATTGTTGAAAAAGGATGTATATGAATACAAATCATGCAAATTATGTTTGCAAAATGCTATCATGTTACCATGTTACCGGTAGACGTTTCAAAAATGTTTATCTTTCAAATTGTGTTGTCCGGATAGTGTGAATAGTGTTTTAATCGAAATTTATTAGTTTTATGGATGGATTGTAAATATGTGTTATGTCAATTTAAAAAAAAATATGTGCGTAAAAATTTTGCGCAAATTAAATTAAATTTTTAAGGAAAATGGAGTATTTTCATGGAAAATATTATTTTTCAAAGAAAATTTTAATAATAATAATTAAATTAAAATTGTTGTGAAGACGAAAAATTTTAGGAAGCCGAAAATTGAAAAGTCAATAAAAATAAAAATTGGAAAAACAGAAAATCGGCAAAATAAAAAGAAAAAAAATTCATGTGCATCACAATACACGAGATAGAAGTAAAACTTCTTAAACAACCTCAAGAAATCTTTTTTTCGATTTTTCCAAACTTTTTTTCAAAATTTTTCGATTTTTCCAGTTTTTCGATTTTGACAAAATTTTTTTTTCGTTATTTCCAAAATTTATCGACTTTTCCAAAATTTTTAAATTTTTTCTAGTTTTCGACATTTCCAAAATAGACTTCCGGTACGAAATTATGACGTTGGAATTTAAATCTCGCGGGTATTTAAAGATTGGTAGCATTGATAAAAAGTATGCGGTGTTGTATTAAATTTGACATTTCGAAATATTTAACATTTTGAAATTCATTTAGAAAGATATTAAGAAATTTTTAATATGAATCTTGAAAATCTAAATATTAGGAAAATTGTGTGAAAAGTTAATAAAAATTTCGTATGAAAAAGAAATTCTAAAACTTGTTTATTTGCTACTAAATTTTATTTTGTAAAACTTATAGACAGAATTTCTATTCTTTTTCTACATTTCATCTATTTTCAAAACTTTTTTAATTTAACTTTTAATTAACATGTTATAAACACACATTGTTTACATTAACTGACCTGTTTACGATAAATTAATTAAACAAATAAATTGAAATTAACAAATTTGCCCAAACCATTTCTCTCTTCCACGTCTAGAAAGTTAGAATAGTCTTCGTATAAAAAAAACATTCCGCAATTGAATTAAATTTGTTTGTAGATTTCTTGTTTAAAGCACAAAATGACTGCAAATGGTAAACAGTGGCGTAGCCACATATTTTGGGCCAAATTTTCATTTAATTTTCAATACGAAAATTTATCTTTTTCGAGATTTCATGAACTTAAAAAGTCTAAATATCAGTGCGTATATGTGTACGTGTTGTATACGATATCACTTAACATTTTCACTTCTAACATTTGCAGTTTTGACATTTGGACATTTACACGTTGATATTTCACTTTGACATTTTCATTTTTGACATTTCACTTTTGACATTTCTACTTTGAACATTTACAATTTCACATTTCACTTTTGACATTTACGCTTTTGACATTTACGCTCTTGACATTTTCACTTTTGACATTTACACTTGACATTTTACTTTTACATTCTCAATTTCGACATTTTCACTTTTGACATTTTTATTTTTGACATTTCACTTTCACATTTCTACTTTTGACATTTTCCGTTTTTCAAAATTACTTTTTAGAATTTGTCGATTTTTTCGGTTCCTTGAGAATTTTTAATTTTTTAATGCTCTAAAATTTTCCGCTTTTTTCTATAAAAACTTTAAAATATCTAAAATGATATATAAAATGTTTAAATGTCAAAATAATGTTAAAGAATATCAAAATGGAAAAAACTAAATTTTTAAAAAATGTTAAAAATGCAAACTCAAGAGTTAAAATTTCATTTTTGACTTAGAGTTTTTACATTTGAAATTTTTTAGTATACTCTGATATTTATTTCTCTGTCTCCCCCTTTTTCCCCTCTCCTTACCTCCACTTTCTCCTCTTTTTTTACCTCTCGAACTACTAAATGGTAGTAGCTACGCCACTAATTGTGAATAACTCTATTTGCAAAATAAAAGAAAAAAAAACAAGAACTTTAAGCAGCTAACTTGGTTTGAAGAATTTTCTTGTTTCTAACACTGCAAGACGAAAAAAAAATAATTCGTCTGGACGTCGAGCGTACGTGCGCTTTATTTATTTCGGACGCAGCGCATTAAGGACTAATTAAATCACTGTCCGACGTGTGTTCATTATTGCATTTTGAGGAAAATCAATTTAATTTTATTTCGTATTGTCTTTTCACGAGGAGGCACTGTTCCCGCACTTATCTCCTTCGTGTTCAATAGAACGAGTTAATTAAAGTTCGTTTTTTTTTTATTGCAATAAATGGACGCGTGTCCGTTCAGGTACGGATAAAAAGAACAGAACTAGTAGTAGGTAATCTCCTGAAATTGATGACATTTTGCCGGTGGTGCGGAGCATCCGGTTCTCGGAATTGCTTCGGTCAACTTTTTATTCAAAAAAGAAAAGAACAGCCACTCTACTTAATGTCAGCTCAGACTATTTTTAAATTAGATTTTTACACTTCAAAAAACAACAAGTTAGTTAATTACAGTTAAAATGAGTTAATGAAGTATTTTAATGATAAAAATTAAAGATCGCATCGCATCGCACATACATTATTTCCGTAAGGAAAAATTCGTTTTCTCCCTTTTTGGAGAAACTACTTAACCATTTTAAAAAATAAAGCACTTTAAATGTATTTTTAAATAAAGTGCGCGCATTTTAGTTGTGTTACAACATAAACATGAAGTAGATAGTTACTCGTATTAATAATTAAAATTATAAATTAATAAGCAACACCATCTACCTGACATTTCATGAGTTAATATCAGAGTTAAAATAGAAAGATACAAACGTTTTGATTTTTCGATTGAATTTTCAAGTAATCGATATTGTTCAGTTTTATATTTCTTCTACTTTTTTATATTATTTTACTTTTTTTAATATTTTCAGTTTGAAAGTTACTTTCTGGAGTTTTTAAATTTTTTGAAGTAAAACTTATTTAGCGGCTGTTGGGAGTGAATGTCTCAAAAGTAAAAATGTCGAAAATGATTAAGTTTGAATGGTTGAATGTCAAAATGTCAAGGTCAAAATATTGAAATCAAAATACCAAAGTCAGATTAAAGGTTAAAGGTCAGAGATGTGCAAATTAAAAATGAGAATAATTTATACCTAAATATAATAAATTTAATAAATCTGTCAAAGCTGTGTAAATTAAAAATTATAATAATTTATGGCCGATTACAATTTTAGTAAACCTAGCAACGCTGGTAGATTTCGTTTCTTTTTTTAAGATTCAGCCTGCTAGAAAAAAAAATAGATTCCCGTAATTTTTCATACAAAAAAAAATTAAAACAGGATTCTCTACAAGCGATTTAATTTTTCTTTGTCATTTTTTAGCCAATTTTTTAAAAGTAGTATTTTGACGTAAAAAATTGTTTCCTTTTTAAAAAATACGATCAAATTGCATTTAATCTTTCGCATGGAGCTTAGTTTCATTTAACGAACTAATTAATGTTCGACCAAAAGGATATATTTTCTATAATATCATTATATAATGAATAATAGACGATAATATGGATTAATTATTAATAAACAGAAACCTTTGATCATTGATAATTTTATAGTTATTAATATATAATTCTAAATGAAACTAATGAAGCTTTAAACTAATATTTTCCATTTTGTTTGTGTTCAATGGGATTTTTCCTATTTTAATATACCTGTTATTTATTATAGTTAATGTGCTGCAAGGATTTGATGATAAAAGGGTTTACAATGAACGGGTACGAAATTACGTTTAATCTAAGTGCACAAAAGGATATAAAGGTGGTTTTGGTGCTCAGTTCATGTAGTTTATTTTAGGTAGGTATCATGATTAAAGTCCCACTATATCAAACGTGCAATATTCCACCTGCTAAGAGTAATAGCAAAATTGTAACGAAAAGTAATCCCGCAATTTTATTCATTTGAACATATTAAAATATTTATTTTCATCAACGTATAAAGTTTTCATGTAATATCTAAATATGTTTCTGTACGTACATGTAACATATGGTAATCACTACTATATCCCTCAATCTGGGTCTGCTACATGTCTTTCACGTCTGAACTAAAATAGTTGTTTATATACCATGGCACTAAAATGTCATTTTTTATTACAAGTATGGAGAATAACCATGCGAGTTATAAAAAATCATTTTAGTGCCGAGGTATATATTATATTTTTTCTGAAAATGCTTAATATTAATTTTAAAGCCATTTAAAACTCCTGAAATTAGGTTAACTTGGAGTTATGCAACCAACAATGCAGTTAGATCGGTAAGAAGATGGTGTATATTTTTCTTCATCATTCCGCACAATTGTTTTGCGCGTACTAACCTTTTGAATGCGAGCTTCGTGTTCCAAGTATATGACCTTGAAATTCTGATACTTGAGTATCACCTCCAGTCTATAGTTATTCTGTAGTAACAGTAAACGAGTAGATGTCATAAGAAACGTTAGTAATCATTTAATAGTATACCGTGAGCGCTGGTTGCCTCTTAACCACTGGCCATAATTTTTCGTAAAAGTACAATTGGTGATATTGATATTTCTCCTACTTCCGACATACGTAAATAAAATTTTAAACTTCTATCTGATTCGTCCTAAAAATTTTAATTTTTGCTACCTTAAATTTTAACTTAAAAAATATAGGAGTACCTTTGAAAATTTTTGCGCAATAAATAATTGATTGCAGCAAAATAATTCAAGAAATTGCATTCGTACATGTAATGCATGTAATATTATTACATATGGAATATGCGACACGCACATTTATAGAACAAACATGCAATCAAATGTAGAAAATACGATAAAACAAAACCCAAGCAAAGTAATTACCAATATTCATATATAAAACAAGGAAAATTGAGATAATCCACCTTCACTTTTGAAAATTCCTCCATAATTAACCCCCGGCCCATTTTATGAGACTAACGGGCAAAATTTCGTTTTCCTTAATCCATTTAAATAGCGTGTGATTGTTTTTTATTTGTTGTAATTCCTTTAACACCCCTGCGCTCATTTATTACATAATGCCATTTACATTTTCCTGGCAAAGGCTTAATGTGATGTTTTTGTTGGAACTTTTTGTAAATGGAATGTGGGGTGAGGGTGCTGTTTAAGGTTCAAAACCCTCATTTAAAGCATTACAATATATGTGAAATTAAATAACTTACTATTAATAATAATTTAACTTGCACTGTTACAAAAACATTTTCGAAATAACAAAAAAAATATATATATAATAAATCAGATGGAAGAAGAGATTTTCGTTTAGTAAGTTTGTTAGGTGCGGATTTAATACACAATTTATCTTTCTTAAGACACGTCCTCAAGCAAGTCTGCAATATATTTTTGAATTGTGTTGTAACAATAGGCAATTTTTCGCTTTCAACTTTGTTCATTTTTTATATTCATGTTTCTCAAATTATTTTTCTAATTTTCCTTTTTCAATTTTCTCGAATATTTCAAATTTTTAAATGTTTTCCATTCGGATCTTTTTTTTTAGATTTTTCAATTTGGCAAATTTCTATGTGTGAAAATTAGAATAAACTCTGAAGGTCAACTGCTTTTTGTGCATGCGCCGGGCATCTAATTTCGTATTATTTTTGTAAATACATGTAATTTCACACATTTATAAAATATTTAAAAGAAAATTAAAGTTTTTTTGAATATTTAATGTGATTCTTATAAAGTTAGCAGAGAAAAAGTGAATTATTATTATTATTATTACTGTAGCCTTGAGGTTTTCTAATGAAATATGCAAAGATAATTGAATAAAATTGAGTTGCATTATAAAATAATTATTTCCAATAATTTATTCCTCATTTATATAATACTTGCAAATAATCACTAAACAGTAAATAATATATTTTCCAGATGTTTAGATGTGTGAGTCTTTGATGTTTCATAATTGAAAATGATTTGTAAATAATTTATTGGGTCCATGCTCTTATGTAAATATTTGCATGAGATATTAAAATATTTGTATATCATGCTAAAATTTAATTAAACTTGCAAGTTGTAGACCACCCCCCTCCCTTCCTGCCCTTCCAACAACAACAACTTCGGAAATTCTAGGCGAAACCATCAAAATGCTTAATACGAATAAAATGTTTATTAAATTATTTCTAACTAGTCGATTCCTTGTCAAAAATTCGTCCACACTAAAATTATGTCTTCACTCATTGTTAGGAAAATTTCCCACATTTCCCATTTTTAAAGTTAATCTTCTTATTTGAGGGCAAAATAAAAAATAAAATTTAATTACCTAATTGCTAACAGTCGATTATCCGACTCTATTTCCAAAGTAAATTAGATATTGGTATAAATCAAGAGAAAATTTGTTTGGATGCGATGAAGAACTTTAACAAACACTTGTAAAGTGGCAAATCAATCGTATTATACAAATCAAATGATAATTAACACAATGATGCTCCTGCAACTTTGTTTCACTAGATCATCCACATGAGTTGGAGTAGTATTGATTCCTGTCATGTCCATATTAATAAGAACAATAAACCCTCTTAACCACTCAGCATAATGCACTTACTAAATTCCTGCTAAACTGTTAATTAACTAATTGTACAATCCGAGTATGCAACTTGTTTCACGAACAGCTATCCTATTCACTCCTAATCCTACATATAATTATTATTTCCGACAGGAAAATAGGTTGTTTCCCTTTTTTTTTAAATTCTTGAATAATGCGATTTTTAAAATTTTCTGTGGTTGTAATTGATATTTCAATATTTATGACATAAATTCTTCATATTTTCATTTTTTTCCCATATTAAAATACAATTTTACAAGAAAACTATGATTTTTCAAGAAAAATGTCATTCCTCTTTAAAATTTTAATATTTTCTCACATTTTGACATATTCAACAATACCCTTTTGATATTTTGGTATTTGACATTTAACATAACAATGATTAATTATTTGACCTCTTTAGAATTATCAATGAATGCTGAGAAAATTAATGATTTTCAATTAAAATTTATCTTCAGTGCAGGATTTCATAGAATCAATATGTAAAAGAATTATTTAATTACGTTTAGTATTTTCCTAGATCACCCGGAACGGACAGACAGACAAAAGTTGGTCACTTTTGTATAAATGTATAGATAAATAATGAAAAAGCCATTGAAAAGTAAGAAGGGTTTGGTTAAATTTTTAAATTAACCTTAAGAAGTTGTCAGTAAAAGTTTATGAAGTTTATCTATAGAAGGAAATGAGGATCACTTTCATGAAATATTAAATTATAAATGGGTTCCCGTTTCTGAAACGTCCTCTAGTATGTGCAAACGAGCAGTAAAACATTTAATGGCAGGTGCGATCAATCCATTACCTTCGCGTTAAATTTTCTCGAGGGAGTGATCGCATATTTCAAAACCTGTTCTCTATATATATGATATGGGTTTCAAAATGCATATCATATTACATGAGGATGTACACATGTACACGTCGTTGACGAATAACAGAGATTTTAAAAAATTCGCGTGCATCACAATTCACGCGATAGAAGTAAAACATCTTAAACAACTTTAAACAACCTTAAACAAACATTTACACTTTTAACATTTCATTTTTGACATTTTCACTTTTGACATTTTCACTCTTGACATTTAACCTTTTGACATTTAAGTTTTGACATTTTCACTTTTGACATTACACCTTTGACGTGTCACTTTTGACATTTTCACTTACAATATTTGCATTTTTGATATTTCACTTTTGACATTTACACTTTTGACGTTTACCCTTTTGATATTTTCATTTTTAATATTTACACTTTTAACATTTTCCCCGTTTCAAAAATTTTTTTAAATTTTTTGAGTTTTTCGATTCCTTGAAAAAAAGCGTGCAGTTGTTTTCATGGAAAATTTTTCACATCTTTTGTTTAATTTGTTTTTAATTTTACATTTTACATTTGACAATTCATTTTTGGCATTTTCACTTTTAACATTTACACTTTTGACGTTTCACTTTTGACTTTTAAGTTTTTGACATTTTTCATTT
Source organism: Coproporus ventriculus (assembly GCA_027574865.2). NCBI lineage: Eukaryota > Metazoa > Arthropoda > Insecta > Coleoptera > Staphylinidae > Coproporus > Coproporus ventriculus. The sequence continues at coordinate 29,844 of JAODAH020039733.1, read as the reverse complement.
TCTGAATTTTTTTAATTTTTCTGCTTTTTTCGATTTTTTCCATTTTCGTTGCCAACTCTTCCGCACTTTCGTTGCACACTTCGGTTGCATACTTCCGTTGCACTACGTCACTTCAAGTTTAAAAAAAAAAAATCAGTTGAGGATGTTTAAAAGCCAAATAAAAAGTTTTAGAAAGTAGAGGGGTAAGAAACAAAATATCAAGTGTCAAACATTAATTTATCAAGTTTTATATTAAATGTCAAATGTTAAAATGATAAAATTTTCATTTTCTGTTAATGCTAGAAACTAAATTACATTAAGGAAGCAATCAATTTTTTTTTGTAAAGTTAGTGCTAGTTACATTTAAAATAAAATGTAATTCGTGACCCAAAGCCAATTCGCATCGAAGTCCCAATTGAAGGAAATTAGTGCTCCTGATTCACAGTCCTGATATAATTCGGTAGTCCTGCAAACGGCAAGTTTGCACAAACACACCACACCAATCTATTTCAAATTCATTTCATCTAATTAATACCACGGCCAAGTTACCACCTCTCAAATAAATCAACTTTGCTTCTCTCTCTCTCTCTCACTCTCTCTCTCTCTCTCTTTAACAAGAAGAAAAATGTAAATTTTCAGCGCACCCATAATATTTTCCGGGCTTGAAAATAGTGACATGACCATGCGAATGAATAAGCAAAGGTTGATTACATTTTCCCGAGGAATCATTAATTACATTTCGCATCAAGAGAAAGGACCTCAATTTTAAACCAATAATGCAAAGAAAAAAATCGGTTGGATTCAGTAAACACCAAAATATCAAAAAAGACGAAATTTAAAAAAAATATTGAAATAATCTTACAAAATCAAGAAAATCTCAATAAAAACAAGAAATTTGAAAAATCGAAATTGAAAAATGGAAAATAATACTCTAATGGTTTAATTGATAAATTAAATTTTTAATTTAGTTAAAAAATCCCATTTTTCTACATATGTCAAAATGTTAGAAATATAATTGTATAATACAATGAACGGTCGTTCCACCAGTTACCGTGGAAAAAAAAAATATTTTCGGTACATCTGGCAAAAGTTTGATTGCGTTTTAATGGAGAATGCACAGGATGAGGGCTTTATCTAAAATTTAACGATTTTAACGTGATTATAATTTGAACTGGTAATCAGTAACAGTGCCGATGAAAGGCGTAGCATCCGGGAATATACAGTACATAGCCATTTTCAGAGGTAATAAATTTTAACACAATTAAACCACCCCATCAGCAAACATGACCTTTTCTCGTTGCTGCTCGCCAGCTCACAAATTTCTGAAGCTATCAAAGCTAACAGCCGATGGTTAACTTCATTAATTATAATTCATTTTATTATCTTCCGCCTGAAAATGACTGAGAAATGCATATGCCTCTACCAGGAACGACGAAGAGGGAAGGGGGAAAGAAAAAGATTCATACGTAGAATATATTTCAATTCTTTTAGGATATTTATTAGAAATGTCAAAATATAAAAATTTTAAATGTCAAATATCAAAACATCAAAATATCAAATGTCAAAATGTCAAGATATTTCTATGATTTAAATATAAATTTTGATAATTAGAGATAAACTTATTGAAATTGCTTGAAAACATGATGAAGTAGGCCACCTCCATTTTCTTGCGGTTATGGCACTCGACACGAAATTGAGTGACGTGGGTTCGAATCTCACTGGAGCTGGAATTTTATATCTGCAATTTAATTGTTAAAAATTTTATTACGCCTAAAGTAATTGTTTCAATACTTTGTCACAAAATTATTTAGTGTCAAATTTTAAAATATAAAAGTTTTAAAATTATTCAATTTTAAAGTTTTAACTATTGAACTTTAACCTTCCACATTTTGACTGTTTTGACTTTGACATTTTGACTTTCACATTATAACATTTTACCTTCAACCTTCTACTTTTGACATTTTAACATTTTGAAATTCAACCTGCAACCTTCATCATTTTTGACATATTTACTTTGATATTTTCACTTTTGACATTTCATTTTTGAAATTTATGCTTTTGACATTTACACTTTTGACATTTCACTTTTGACATTTTCACTTTTGACATTTTCACTTTTGACATTTACACTTTTGACATTTTCACTTTTGACATTTTCACTTTTGACATTTTCGCCTTTGACATTTATGCTTCTGACATTTACACTTTTGACATTTACACTTTTAACACTTTCATGTTTGGCATTTTCACTTTTGACATTTTCCCTTCTTATTAAAATTTTTTTTTTTATTTTTCAATTTTTTTTGATTTCTTGAGAATTTTAAATTTTTTGGTTTTTTTCGATTTCTTGAGAATTTTTCAATTTTTAAAATTTTTCCGCTATTTTTCACTTTTTTTCATTTCCGCTGCCAACTTTCGCTGCCCAATTTCGTGGCGCACTTCCGTGACTCTACGTCACATTGTGCTACGTCACTTCCTTTAAAATTCACTCCCACCGCAGCTAAAGAAGTTTTACATAAAAAAAACCTCAAAAATTTGTCAGCGGCCTAAATCCTAGAAAATGACGAAAATTGTTGAAAATCGAAAAAAATTCATAAATTAGTTATAATCTTTCTCATCACAAAGTATCTTAAAATAAAACACAAAAATTTGCAGTGTTGGATAATTGACATGTTACATTGACAGTTTGAACTTTTGACATCTTAATAGGTTTATCTTGTCTTGTATTTCCTAAAGTTATATTACTTCTATTGCCCACAACTTTTCATTTCAGTATCGTTTGTATGTTTTGTAAGAACAGTTAACTCCCCCATCTCCAACCGCAGTAAAATTGGTCAGTTAATGCCAATTATGCAATTTTGTGAATAAAATCGTAATGCAATTTAATTTGCTAAACAGTCTGGAATAAAATATCCGCTACATTCATCCATTACATCCACGTAATCCAGCACATTTCAAACTCCATCGAATTCAATTATTCAAAACAGTAGAGTCCCATTTGAGTAAACAGATTTAATTGTGCAAACTTTATATGAAATTGTGATATATGAAATTGTCCAACTTTATAAATTTCTAATTTCATTATTGCATCCATTTATGCGCGGGTATGATGTTTAACGGAAAACTAAAACTTATAATGCTTTAAAGTACTATTAAACCAAGAATAGTTTTTGAAAAATAGAAGCCAATAAACACTATAATCTCTCTATCCTTCACTTTATTTATTGATTTGTACGAAATGGCAAAACTCTTTCATATTTATCCATTCAATTTTTGTCGAAAATAAAAAATTCAAAAATCAAAAAATTAACCAATTGAGAATAAGAATTATTAAATCGAACTTAGGGTTAATTAAGCTTATTTAAAGTTGTTTAAGGTTACTTAAGGTTATTTAGGAAGTTTTACTTCTATCACGTGTATTGCGATGCACATGATTTTTTTTATATTTTATAATTTTTTGTTCCCTTAGTTTTTTTTTTTCATTTTTAATCTATTTCGATTTTATAAATTAGGTATTTTGAAAGAATTAATAATGATTTTTACTTTTTTATTTTTAAAACAGTTTATTTCTATTCGTCTACTATTTTATTTATTTATTTTGAATTTAATACATTTATGCCCTTTTTATTTTTATTATTACAATGAATTAAAAATTTAACAAACAAAATCTGTTAAAAGCATTAAATCATCGATTTTATTAATTCATTTAAAGCGATTTTCTAAAAACAAAGTCAGTATAAACCAGATTTTAAATATTATTATTTAAAACATAAATAAACAATTAATATTTATGTAGTGCGAATTTTCAACATAAAAAAAATTGTTTACGTTGTAAATTTATTTTGATCAAATTTTTCTATTAAAAGCAAAAGAAAAATTGATTGATAAGTTAATCTTCATGACTCTATCAAACGAACGCATAAATTAATTAACGTTGTTACTAAATTTGTTTATTTATAATTATCCAGATCTAATTTTTTTATATTAAGTTTTAAACCTTTTCATGAAAATATATCAAAGAAAAAGTCAACAATCCATTTTTCTCGAAAAGATTATTCTGTCAAAATCTAGAGGGAATACATTTTTAATATGTCCAATGTTATATTATTAAAGAAAACGTCTGTACCTAAAGAAACTTTGCGATGTGTAGTATATATATTGAGTGATAAGTCTCCGTCCTTTACATTACGTTATTGCTTTTCCGATTTTCCGGCTCAGTCAATGCAGAGATTTGAAACATGGCTTTCCATTATTCAGAAATAGAGAGAGAATATTTATTGTCGCATTATGTTTGTTCACTGCAAAAATAATTCTTATTTCATTTCGTTCTGTTAAAGAACTGTATACCTACCAAAGCAATTTTATAAACTGTGGAAAAGCGCGCGTTTATTTTCATATTTTATTAATGTTGAATTTTTTTTTAAATAAAATTTATTTAGCGACGGTGGGAGTGAAATTTAAAGGAAGGGACGTAGTGCAACGAACCTGTGCAACGGAAGTTAGTGGCGGAAATGGAAAAAATCGTGAAAAACCGAAGTAATTTTTAAAATTGAAAATCCAAAAATTGGTAAAAAGGAAGAAAGGGAAGTGGTCATTTCACTTGAGGCGAAATTGAATGACGTGGGTTCGAATTCCACTTGAGCTGAAAACTTTTTATCCATAATTTAATTATTAATAAAAAAAATTGAAAAGTTGTCAAAATTATCAAATTGTCAAAAACGGTAGTCAAAATGTCAAAGATCAAAAAATGTCAAAAATTATTAATTTTCATAATTTTTCTTGATTTCTCACAATTGTGAAAAAAACAAGGAAATTTAACAATTATGAAAAATCAAAAAACCTAGCAAAATATCAAAAAGCATGAAAAATTTTTCTTTTTTAGCTTTTTTAGGTTTCCAGATTTTAAAAGTTTTTTATTGTCGTGTCTTTATTTTTTTGCATTCAATTAATCTAAACTGTCATACTAGAATATTTTTATTATTAACCGTTACCGATTTCGGTTCCATTTGTATAATTTTCAAACGTATTTAGAATGTGTATGTGTTACATATAAGTTTGATGTTTAAATAAACGAAACACCCACACAGAATGTTAAAAATTACAAAATATTAAATGTGTAAATGTAAAAATTACTTTAAAAAATGTTAAGGAATATTAAGATATCATTTTTCGTCACCGAAAATTTGACAGAAAAATGCATTTTGTTTGAAAAATCGCATTTTTCTTTCAAATCACATTTCCCTTTGTCTTACTTTCTTTAAAGTTTCACTTTTTTGCGCTTAATTTTCACGTATTAATTTTTTTCCGATTTTCGATTGTCGATTTTTCACGTTCGACCCGCATGATTTCACTTACCTCTAATTATCCCGACTTATTATTCTTTGGCTGAAAACTCAGAGCACCGGCTTAATTAAAATTTAAAACAACTTTTTTTTCTTTAAATTAAAAACACGCCTTTTTCAATCCAACAGTCTCATTATACACGCCTCATCATTTGCATACCGACCCCCTCTTACAAAGTTATCACTTGTAATTACTTCGCGATATTCAAATTCTCAACTTTACATATCATTAGGATATTTTTATTACTCGATACACATTAAATGAAACTCTTTTTCTTACGCCCACCCCAAGTAATATTTTACTTTTTATCGATTAGCATTTATAAAACGACATTAATATGTACTTAAAGTCTTTAACTTCGCTTTTTTGTTTCCTTTTTTCGATCTATTCGATTATTACAAAATAGTTACAAATAAACGAAATCAAAAACTAAAGAGAGTTGAAAATAGAAAAAGTCAATAAATCGAAAATGTATAATGAAGAAAAAAAATCTAAAAATTAAAAAAAAAACGAAAATAAAAAAATTAAAATTAAATCAAATTAAAAATGTTCAAAGTCAAATTAATACCAAAACCTAGTTACCTTTAAAAATTTAGCAAATGACCTTGCGGTTGACAACAGAGTTTAGTCAGGCTAAGTGATGGACATTGGACTCCCAACCAATGACAAATTGCGTCTATTGTGCTCCACAGCTTGCGACTACTTTCTCCAATTTGTATTGAGTCAAATGTCATTATAGAGCAGATATAGCTATCCGAGGATAAGATGCCTTAGTCCTCCTATACTATTTGACATTTTCCCTGCCACTACATCCTGTGAGGTTAAGGGCAGTTATCTTGATGTGTTGTTTAAGAATCGATAGTTTCACAGTAAATTAGTTCCCCGCCAATATCACCCAGGCCAATAATTTTTTCTCTATATTTCCATTCTGGAATTCAATCCGGGTCCTAACAGCCTCTTCCACCGAGTGACCTGATATCCAATCGATCACTTTAGATCTTCTGAGAAGATGTTTATTGTGCTATCTATTGCAGATCTGAATTGTTCCTGTTTCTGGTTAGATTGAGCCCAATCTAATGTGATATCAGGATAGTCTTTGGATGACCGCCATGCTAATGCCTGTAAAGACCCTACTACAGGATGTAACCTGACCGTCTCCTCCCCTGGCACATTTGGATGCATTTTTTAATAGGCAGATCTTGAGAAGTCAAAGCGAGGCATTCTGGTTTCGCTCTCCTTCTCCAACATTGGCTTCTTTCTTTTGAGAAGAGTTCTTTTTAAACGACCTGCCGGCTTCCATGTTTTCTTCTCTTTCCGATCTCTTTTTCTGAACACCAGAGAGTTTTTTCGATGTTGCTATATTTGACGGCTGTAGTTAGAATAGATCTTCTATTTAGCCATGCATCCCATAGGCCTGATTCGCTCATTAAAGATTTTGGCATTTTTGATCAAGTTATTTTCTCGAAATCCAGAAGTTGAAGACAAGATTCTCACCTTCCCTATCAGGGAGACGTAAACTCCCAATGTTGGATGCTCCACCTACATCGTTAATCCCGTTCCAAGCCTTTAGCTACAATATGACTTCTGGGCTGAGAATTTTGATCCGTGGTCTGTGTTTTCACTCGCTACCAGTTGGAGTTTTAAATTCAACGAGCTCGCTTATAACATCTAGAAATTGTGGTCACATACTTTTATTGACATGTACTCCGTCCGTCTGTTCGCTACTTGAGGTCGCATTCAATAGGGGTTGCTGTCCTCAACGGGTTACTTTAGACATTTGATGTTTTGACATTTTTCCTACATTACTTGCTTTTATCTAACACAAACATTATACCCAGCGATTATTGTTTTGTACCCGCATTACAAACAAGTTTTTTCTTTTATATCGATTGACATTATTAGTGCGCCATTATTCAAAGAAAGTCATCAATCCTTTTTAAAAACGTCGTAGTCATTTTTATATTTGCTTTAATAATTTCTTCACGAGCTTTTATAAGTTGTAAAAGTTCCGTATGTAAATAAGAGTTGTACGGGAAAGTTAGCCAATTTAAACAATTTCCTTTTAATGGATAGTTTAAAAGTTTCTATTTAAATTGTTTGGGTGGATTCTAAAAAAAATTTCATATAAATTTTTAATGGGCGGAATATGTGTTTTTCCATTAAAAGTAAATTTTAATGCTACGTTTTATAGTTATCTTATCTCCCTAATTTAAATTCGACTCTATAACTTTTTTTATATATTAACGGATGAATCACTTTACAAATCTAATACTAAAAAAGTTATGTGGACCGCAGTAAACGTGTTAGAAGTAAAACTTCTGAGTGATAGAAAAAATGAGCGGGGATGAGAACAATTTATATGAAATTTTTTTACTAAATTTTTTGTAATAGACCATTAATTCATGTCATTTTTTAATACGCACAGCGTTGTCAGATTTACTAAACTCATTATAATTATCCATAAATTTTTGTTATTTTTAATCCGCGTAACGTTGTCAGATTTACTAAATTTATTATAATTATTTATAAATTATTATAATTTTTAATATGCACAGCGTTATCAGATTTATTAAATTTTTTGTAATCAGATATAGATTATTGTCATTTTTAATTCGCACAGCCTTTCCAGATTTACAAAATTTATTGTAATTGTTCATAAATTCTTGTCATTTTGAAATTTTACCTTTGACATTCTAACTTTTAATTTTAAACCTTTAACCTTTCACATTTTTTGTTTAAAAAATAACAGCAATTAGAACAGTGTTACAAAATTTTATTAAGCTAACGTTTTGCTTCACATACATGGAAGCTTCATCAACGCCATCTATGTGAAGCAAAACCTTCAACCTTCAACTTTTGTCATTTTAACATTTTGACATTCAATATTCAACCTTCATCATTTTTGACATACTTACTTTAGCATTTTCATTTTGACATTTACACTTTTGATATTTACACTTATTATTTACACTTTTAACATTTTCACTTCGACATTTTCATTTTTGACATTATCATTTGCAATTTTGGCATTTACGCTTAATATTTACACTTTTGATATTTACACTTTTAACATTTTCACTTTTGATTTTTAACATTTACTGTTTGACATTTACACTTTTGAAATTTTTATTTTTGACATTTTCACTTTGACATTTACACTTTTAACATTTACACTTTTGAGATTTTTGAATTTTTTGAATTTTTCGATTTTTTCGGTTTGCCTTACAAAAATTAATGACGCTGACGTCACATGACGTTAACGTCTCTCCCTTAAAAATTAACTCACACCGCCCCTAAAGAAGTTTTACTTCAAAAATTGTTATAACAATAAAGAAAACAAGAACGAGTAGACAAACATAAAGAACACAAGTATGATTTTCCGGACATCGTAATTATCATTTTCATCAAAGTTAGAAGTTTATGGCAAAATAACTTCAAAATATATCTGCTATATCTTGGTCCTGCAAATTAAAATCTACTAGAAATCTGGCAATTATAACGTTTTGGACACAATTTTTGAAATTTTGAAAAAAATATACACATGGGCATGAATTAATTATCAAAAGTTAGCAATCATGACACAACCCTAATTTTGCAAGCTTATGATATCTATCTAAACTTTCCGTTGCCGTATATTTAGATAATTAATTGAGTTACTGCTGTTTCTAATTGAGTGTATTTTAAATTAAATTATTAATGCAACTGCAATGTGATCCTTCGCAACGTTAAAATTTTATCAAATTAAAAGTTAAAACCGCATCTGACCGAAATCAAACTTACCAACTTAAAAAAAAAAGAAAATATATTATTGAAAAGCTCGCATCTTTGCAGTTTGCAGTTTCTTATTAACCTTCTGAATTTTTCAAAAGATGGGCACACGGATTTATTTTTATTTTTTCTTTTTGTTGAATGGACGTGATGTGAAACGTAATATGTGCAATTTGTGTTCAATGAACATTCTGAAATAAAAGCTCCATAATCTTCCCATAATAGGCACACAAATTGGTTCTTTTATATCGGAAGCGCATTCGCTACTTTCAAAAGAGGTCATTTGTTACAACCACATTTTGTTCTAATAATAAATAAGATGGAGTCTATTAGTAGTAACGTTATACGCCGATTAGCAGGTAATAGTAACATTATTGTACAGGTGCATAAATAAGCGTTTAAAGCACGCAAACTAAAAATATGACAAATACTTCTTTCTTCTTCTCCAAAAAATGAAAATTTTTTCTTCATTCCAAAATATTTAAATGTACAACTTCAAAAAAAAAAACAAAACAAACTTCATTTCTTAAAACACCATAAAAATTTATAGAAATTACTTTATTGTCTATTAGCAATAATTACATTTCCTTATTAACAAATATAACATGTGAACATAAAAAAAAGAAAGAAAATGGAACAAAAACTTCAATTTGTACGTTTCTTTCTTTTTTTATTAACTTATTTCTTTTTCTGCTTTGTCTTTCCGTTGGTTTCGGCTTTTTCTTTTCCTTTCTTCGAAGCCTTTCCCTTATTATTTTTGGTTTCTTCTTTAGAAACTGTTGAATTTTTCTTTGAACCTTTCTTCGAGTTTCCTCCTTCTTCCTCTTTCATCTTACTATTTTCAGTATTTTCTTTTTCATCTGGAAGTTTTTGAGCGCTTTTTCCATTAATATTTTCTTTGGCCTTTTTGTTTCTGAATGTTACGAAATGATTATCAAACTGAAATTCTTCACTTTTAGATTTTCTGGCACTTCTTAGTGCATTGCTAACATTTTCCTCCACTTTTTCTTCTTCTTCTTCTTCTTCTTCAATATTTTTGGTATAGGTATATTCTTGTATTTTGCTTTTGGTCTGCGTGGATTTTTTGTTGTCTTCACCTTCCTCACTTTTAACAAATAATTTTTTTCCATTTCTAAGTGTGGCACCGATTTGCTCTTCTTTCGGTTCTTTAATTTCTTCTTTGGGATCAGGTTGTTTCTTGGTGCTTTTAGCATTAACTTTGTTTTTCTCTTTTGCTACAATTAGCTTTCTTCCACTCCTAAGAGTTCCAGCCATGATGTTTCTGTAAATTGAAGTAAATTTTATTTGTCAAATATAAATTATGAACGTATAGTAACTAGATTTGTTTAATGAGTGTCATTGCTTGGAAACCTGTTTTTCATTTTTTCATTAATGGAAACCGTCAATGTAACCTGATCTTATAAATTTTTAGGACTATTCATGATTTCGAATTTTTCGATTGTAACCTACGAAGAAAATTCGAGAAAAATAACTAAAATTGAAAGAAAAATGAAGAAAGTTATTTAAAAAGAAGAAAACTGAAAGAAAAAGTCGTAGAAATCGTAAAGAAAACTTGAACATTTTAAAATTAAAAAATTTAAAGAAAACCGAAAAGATAAAAAACGGAAAAAGTCTAAAAATGATAATGAAAAAATTGAAAAGGAATTGATAGAATCGAAATGGAAGAAATCATGAAAAATCGAAAAAAAAAATATATAAATAAATTTTGTTTTGTCATCATGCGACTTTTGTGTACCTAGCGGCATCTATCATTCAATAGAATAACTCCATTATTGGAGGAGAATTGTATATTTCATTTAAAGAAATGATTCCAAAGCGAATACAAAAATCAGGGTTTCAAATTTTTGAAAAACGGTTGATGCCATCGATTTCCACGAAAAATTTCCGATCGATTATGTAAATTTTTAAATTTTTTAGACAATTTTTTGAATATTTTAATTTAAAATACAAAAATGTTTTTCCGAATTGAAAACTAAACCAGTTGAGATTGCTTCAGAGTACTACCAAAACGAACTTGAAAATAGCATAAATAAGTAAGGCGGTAACAATTTTCCTTCTCATCCCTACCGCTCTGCTAACATTTTAAATTACATTCAAATAGTTACGGGATTCATTTTATTATCAACAATCTGCATTGAAATATTTCAACTTCATTATTTTTGACAAAACAGAAATTAATGGCGCAAAATTTAAAAAACGTCACATTTTGGTCCCCATTTTCGGGATGTTCCTCAACAACTACCAAAATGAGACAAAGGAACTACCCCCATTATTTTTCGATGTAGTCTTGGAATCTTCCGAATTCAAAACTCACACACACTCGCGCGCACACACACACACACACACACACACACACACACACACACACACACACACACACACACACACACACACACACACACACAGACATTCAGTTTTCATATACGAACTTTTCAAGTTCGTGAAAAAGAGAGACTTTCCATTACCTAGAGCGCAAGTTAAGGACTTAAATTATGAAAATCAATCGTCATATTTTATGATAACGAACGTCTATTTAATCCGAGTTGACCTTAGTTTTTTTCATAAATTAACCTTTAACTAGTTTTCATTTTAAATCCTTTTATCAAATCGAAAATAAATCGTGCGTATACCCACACCTTATTAATTAAAAATCCCGCGTTTTTCTTGTAACACCTGGCAACACTGCTAAGAACACAGATTGGCAACACTGTTCCCATCCCTACTTTTGGGACTATCACAAGTCAGATTTTAGCAATTAATTGTAATATTCGAGTTCAACAAACATTATTTTTGAGAGATTTTCTTTAAAGTCACACACAATTACAACCTCCCACATAAATGCCCATTAGTACTCAGCCTCTTAATTTAAAACTTTATAAAGCAGATTTTTAAGGTTATGTTTTAAAATAAATTATTTAAAACAGAAATAATGGCTCCAAATAATGAACCGATTAGTGATTTAAGAGTAGCAGTTATATGTTCTAGTAATATGAATCGAAGCATGGAAGCACACGCATTTTTAGCGAAGAAAGGAATTTTAGTGCAATCGTTCGGTACAGGAGATAAAGTTAAATTACCAGGATCTGCGCATGATAAACCGAATGTATACGATTTTGGTATAACATACGAAGAAATATATCAAGATTTATTAACGAAAGATAAAGCTTTGTATCCTTTTATTAGAATGTATAATTTGAGTGGTGATTTGATACGTTTCTTACATTAATAATTTTATTTATATCAAACACTTTAATTTTATTTTTTTAGTTATTCATTTGGGTAATTTGATAAAACAGAAAATCTAACGTCATACTTCTTTCAAAATGTTACATGTTGCTGGAAACTCCATTTCTTTTTTTTTTGTATGTATTAAACTTCAATTTTGCACCCAATTTATTTGAAGGAATTGAGTGTATAATGTTATTACCATGGTCATGATGTCGATATCGAACTGTGGTGTCATTATAATAGGATCCAACCTTGAATTGTAAAGCATGTTACGTGCCAGAGTTAATCATAGTTATATATACATATACAAGAAGTGTACCAGTGAATTTAGAAACATCTCACTGTGTCACATTTGTGCTTGCACCAAATTGAATCAGTCGTTTTGTTCTGCCACAAGGTGCAAAGCAATGCAAATACCCAAACCGAGGCATAATTTTTGTGTAGTGAACAGAGCTGTGCCCGTTCCAGAGGTGTAAAAGCAAAGTGTATAACGCTTTCATTTCTGTGGAGTTGCCACGTCTAGGGATTTTTTTGCCAAATCTATGCATATTTAAAAAATATTTAGCATGAATGATGAGACATAAATGACGAGAAAGATATAAAAGCAAACAGATGATGATAAATTTATTTATTTGGAAAATAACGATAGATGTATGCTATATGATGACATATGCATGATGTTAGATACATGATGACAATTGAATAGTTATAGATTATGACAAATAATGAGCAAAGAAGATGACAGATAAACGATTACTAATAATACATGATGACAAATATGAAAAATTATAACACATAGACAACAACTATTATATGATGTTTGATGGACGGAAGTGGTTAATGACAAATAGACATTGTCAGATAAATTATGACAAATTGATAGTAACAAATTTATATTGACAATAGATTGTCATACAGTTAATAACTGAGAAATGATGATCAGGACAAATAGTGAAGGTAATTAATGACAAATAAATAACAACAGGTGACCATTGATTATGATTATGATAAAAAGATTATCAATTTTCTTAATCTCTTCTTTTATTTGTCTCTCTACTCTCTCTTTGACGTTCCATTTGTCTACTTTATTTTTTCTATCTCTTTCTGCTTTCTTCCGTTTCCATGTCCTTCCTCTTTTCTTACTTCCCTTCCTCTTCTAAATGGCTAATGATCAATCTATAACGACAAAAAATAACAACTACAGATGATGTTAGATATGTGATGATAAATGAATAGTGACACATGATGATAGGCAAACAATAACTGATAAATAATAAATAAAGATGACATACAAATGAGAGCTAATGACGGATAAATAATGGCATATGATAATAACAGATGCACAATAACTATTATATGATGAGAACATTTGGATGATGACAGCTAAATGATGTTTGACTGATGACGTGGGATAATAACAGATACACAACGATATATAGATATACACTGACAAATTAATAGTTATAGATATATGATAAGATATGAATGATAACAAATGAATGACTAGATAATGATAACAAATATATGTCATAAATAAATAATAATGATGAGTAAATAATGACAAATACATTATGATAACATATGGTTGGTGTTGTAGATGACCAATGACAAAAAGTTAAAGATGGGGATTTCCATGGAAAATTTGATTGTTTAAAAGAAAATTTCGGTCTTTTGAGGAAAATCAAGGACCTAATTAAATTTATTGTAATTCACCCCAGAATAGAACGGTTTTAAGAATAATTCTAGGAAAATCTAAGGATTTTTCAATTCAATTTTAGAGACCACACAAATTATCACACCTGACATGTGAAAAATGAATAGTAAATCGTTTAAAATTAATTAAACTGTTCAAGATGTAGAAAGAGAAAGAAGATTTTCTTCTGTGTCAAGTTGGATGAAATTAAAAGTACTTTACCATAATTCCAAATTATTTTTGGTAATTTTCTGGATTTAACAGACCAAATCACAAAGTGTTAAGACATTTTTTTTTATAATACTAGAACCCTGGAACTTTCATATCAATGAACTTAATGCACATTGCAGCACCTAAAAGATGAGCCCTATGAACAAAATTCTGGCCTTACACTTGCAATTCATATTATTTTTCTATTTCTTTTGAACAAGCAAAATTTCAAAAGCCATTTTACAAAATAAATTAAATTGAATCCCATATTCTCATATCAAAGAACAAAACTTTGTCATGTCTCCTGATGTCATAAGGAGCTTTGAAAGTGGCACCTTCTTAGGTAGGCAAGATAGGAGACAGGATAAAAACAAAAAATGTTTAGCTGTTTGGTTCATTTCAAATTTGTTCCTTTTGCTAAGTTTAATCCTTTTTGGATGTCCTCAACTGTTACAGTATTTGACCTCAAATCTCAAAACAAAATTTAAAAAATTTGCGATATACCCAACCTTCCTTTGCGCACTTCGTGGTCAAATTTTATGACATTAATGGAAAGAGGAAATTGTGATTGATAATAGCTTTTGAAATGCTTCTTAAAGGCAAGAATAAAACATTTTTCTACCTCTCTTCTTAGAGTGGTGGTTATGTACACTCTCTTACAAAAGTGATTAACGGCAAATTTTGCGCCATCTAGTGTAAAAGTGATTATTTTTCACACTCATTTCACATTTCTACATAAAATTTTCTCATTTTTCCTTAATTAAATTTTAAGATATACACAAAATGGATTACTACACACTTTAGACAGAAACAAAAGAATAAAAACGCATCCAGAGAGATTTCAAGAAAATAGGGACAAATTTGATGTTTTAATAACATGCGAGGAAAGAGTATACGATCAAGTGTTGGAGTGTATGGAAAATCGAGAAGCAGTAGAAAATTCGATCGTACATGTAGTTAACATTGATATTCAAGATAATCTAGAAGAAGCGACAATAGGCGCATTTCTTATAAGTGATCTGTGTATGATGGTAAGAAATAAAAAAAAAATTGTTTGGCAAAACTGTTTTCCATTATCCAGTATTATCCTTCTTTCACATTTTTTTCATTGTGTTATAGTTTAAAGTTATATATGTACTCCTAATAAAGATTATTAACATCACCTAAAAACAGAAAAAAACTTAAAATACTTGCATAAATGGTGGTTTTAGTACCAGTACACTGGACAATTCATAAATGTCATCAAAATTTGTCATTTACAGCCATTATTATTTTAAAGCAATACTCTGAATATCTAATTTTGGCAAGCTCTACAAATACAATATTAACAAGACCTTTCTAAAATTATTTGCAAACATCATTTTGAACAATGAAGCTAAAAATTTGTTAAATACAGCTTCCTATACTTTATATATAATGTTTTAGGAGAAATCAGATCATCTAAACATCTATACTACTTAAAGTGAGAAGCCAGATGTTTTCTTCTGAATAGAAGTGGTGATACCATATTTTCTCAAATTTTTGACAAATCAAGCTTACCATGAAGAATCAAACTCTATCATCCATTTGTTATTAATTATCTATCATCATGCAACGTCATCATCCATATGTAATTTTTAACTGTTACCATCTGCATGCCAATTCTTAACTGATACCGTCTATATATTATCATCTATTTCGTTGTCGACAGGGCAACACCACGTAACTCATTTTTCTTAATTTCACAGGAGAGCAAAAAAACCATCTGTAAAGTTAACTAGTCATTTCTTTTTTAAGATGATTTACCAATCAACGTTATGGAAAATGACTGAGATAGGTGGTGTTGCTAACCACTATGAGTTAAGCGGTGTTGTATTTTTTATCACACAGCACTTTCTTTTGACAAAACAGAGAAACAAACAGTTTATCATCTTGCGCACGTTAGACAACTACATCCAGTGATAACAGATACTCAATTTGACCAAAAATTGAGATACGCTGTGTTGCCTTGTTGACGACGATTTGTCATTATTTGCTTATCATTAACTATTTGTTGTTATCTATTATTTCTGTTATTGTCAAGATATCATCATTTACTGCTTATTATTTATTTATCACTATGTATTTGTCACATCATCATCAGTAGTTGCTCATTTATCATCATTCATATTTTATCATATATCTATTGTTATTTCTCTCTAAGCTTTTTCCCATTGTCATATATCTGCTAGTGTATACAGTATTCAGAAGTAAAACCGTTGCACGTCATGACTACTATGTGACGTCACATCCGTGCAATGTCACCAGCTTGTAATATTTCTCCCTATTTATGAAACGTAAAATAATTACCAATTGACAGATAATAATCAGAATTTTTACATGAAATAATTCGAAGTGTCAACTATAATACAACACTGCATGTTTTTCGTCATTGCTGCCAATATTTAAATACGCGCAAGATTTAAATTCCACTGCCATAATTTCGTACCGGAAGTCTATTTGTGTTGGTGCATATCATTTTGTTTGATGACGACATTTATGACGTGCAACGGTTTTACTACTGAATAGATAACTATTTATTTGTTATAATTCCATTTTCTGTCATTGCGAATCATCTGACATCATGTCTATCATTATCCAAATGTTGTCATATTATTATTATTCTATTCATTTATTATCATAAATTATAATTTATCTGTCATTGGCTACCATCTGTCATTTTCGGTGGTTATCTATTGGAAATCGACTATTTCCCTGTATTTGTCAGATCATCAGTAGTTGTTCATTTGTCATCATTTGTATTTCGTCATATATTTATTATTATTTATATGTGATCATTTCCCATTATCATTTATCTGCCAGTGTAGATAACTATTTATTTGTAATAATTCAAATATCCTTTTATTCTTTTTTTTTTTTGTTAAATATATTTTTTATTCCAACGTTTCGGCCGTTTAAATTCAGCCTTCTTCAGGTCAATTTAAAAAATTACAACATTATCATTGTCTATTTGCCATTATCAATTTTCTGTCATTATTTGTGCATCACATCATAATGTCTGTCATCATCCAAATGTTCTTATCATATTATAATTATTCTCTATCTGTTATCATTCATTTATTATCATATATTATTATTTATCTGTCATTGGCAATCATCTGTCATCTTCTGTTATCTGTTGGAGGTCGTCAGCAAAATACACAAAGATATGCTAAGTCTGAACATATAGAGAAAGTACACTGGCAATCAAGAAAATTACATTTTGATCAAAAATCTAAAAAAACCTTTTAAAAAATGAATAGTCTAAAGTTAGCAATAGATAAATTCAAAGATTAATAGAAGAATCATATTAAATAAGATGATTGCATATTTCAAAGATAATTTTAGAAAATTTGTAGAAAACTTTTAATTTAAAAAAAAATTATAATATTCGTGATTATACTTCATTTTCATCAAGCTACGCAAGCCAATTTAATGTTACAATTTTTATAATCTTTAATTCTATTTTACTATTAGTACAAAAATTACATGCTATATCAACTCCATTTTGATAATGTCTTATCAAAATTGCATAAAGGGAGAGACTTTAAATAATGATTTAAATTATCATGGATAAAAAACACAAAAAATTAATTTAATACATCTAAACTTCAACATCATAAAATATAATCAACCAGAAATTTGGTTGTATACAACTTTCTCCATCTTCTGAATCTTATCTCATGAAACTTTAATATTATTATCATTTTTTATGTTTTGGTATTTCACAATTTATGTTTTGCTCTAAAATTCTAATTGTCTTGCATATACAGGTTATATGTCTCAATTTGTTTAAATATCAACATTGATTTATAATATTGTTAATAATTTATCTTTTATTTTTTAGTTAATTGAAAGTGACGATTTAGATAATGACATAGATGAAGTACTCCACGATTTTGAAGAGAAATGTCAAAGGCCAATACTTCACAGTATTGTATTTAATTAATTTGTCTGTATGTATCTAAAAAATATATAGGTATTTGTGCATAATATAAGATGTATATATTTTCTTTTTTATAAAGCAAAATTATATTTACTCCAATTTATATTTAACTTATATGTTTAATGTAACAAAAAAAGTTCTTCCTTAATAAATTTTATAAAATGACAACATTTTGTTTATACATATATAAGAAAAAAATTATTTGACAGAGGTTCTAGTTAATGTTGGTCTAAATGTGCATAAACACGGCGTAGTTTTTCTTTTTTCTTTTTATTTTCATGTTTATTTATTTTCTTCCAAGGCTTTTCCAAATTTACACCATTAGATTGGGAACTGAAAAAAGAGAATGAACCATCAGTAACAGTTTTTAAAATATTCAACATTTGGGTACGAAACAAATTTGTTTCTTTAATTTTTAATTATAATTTTTGCAAATTTCTCATTTGAAAATATTCAAGGGAGAAAAGAAGAAAGAAAATAATAAAAAGAGGAAGAGAAGAAGAAAACAATCACAGAGATAAATTTAAAGAGAGACTGAGGAAGAAGATGGAGGGACAAAGAAAAAACGACAAAAAACTTAAGACAATAGCTTGGTATACATCAACAACAACCTTCATTGCCGAGCTATTGGGTGGATGAGGGATAACATAACTTTATAGACATCTAGATCATTGTTACAAAAAAAAATAATTTAATTACAAAACGTATTTACTATTCTTTTTTCTTTTTAATCAAACGAATACTTCTGCAGTTCGAAGGTAAAAAATCCTGAGTCGTGAGTTCGAGACTCGCCGGGATTAGATTTCTTATCTTTAATTTAATCCAAAAATTTGTATTTAAATCACAAAAGTAGTATTAGAAATGAGATGTAACAATGATAAATTGATAGAGAGAGGGTGAATAAGAGAATATTTGAAATTGTGATAAGATAAAGCAAAAATGAAGAAAACAGAAAAAGGAGACATTAAGAGAAGGAAAGGGACAAAAAGAAAGCAGCAGAAAAGGGCATTACGAAAGAAAATACAATAGGAGAAAAGAGCAAAAACACAAAAAGTAAAAGGAAAAGAAAAAAGCCAAAGGGTAACATTTTTTTTTTGCAATTTTTAGGTAAAAAAAAAAACGACAAAGAAATAATAAATTTCGTACAAACGAAAAAAAAGATTATGAGGGTAAGGAAGGTTGACACAACTCATTTTTTGAATTCTGTTAATTTTAAAAATAAATCATTTTTTAGCCAAAAATGATAAATATGTTAAATATCTGATGTCATGATGTTTTAATAATTACCTAATTCCTTGTGTAGGCAAACCAGCAGTTTTTCCTAGTTTCCCTTTAGCATGTATACCTTGATGAGAATTTCTAAAGAATATTTTATCCAGGTCTTCCGAGGTCATACGATTTGGCTACAAACAACACAATAATTAAAACTAAAACAGTTTTGACTACAAAATTAAATTAAAAACTTATAAATTCATACAAACGTTAGTTGTGATTAATTTGCCCTAGAATTATTTGAAACTAATTTGATAAGAATTTTTTTGTAAAGGATGTAAACTGATATAAAAAAAGATTGTAATAAGATTGCATGTGTTATCATATCCTGAACTTACTTTGCTAGCCCGAATTTCCCTTGGAGGTTGAATGTGGTTACTTGAAGCAATTCTTTGCCTCTCTGGCCATGTATGATATTCTTCTTGCTTTATTGTAGGTGGAGCATGTGCATAAAGCAATTTACCATTCATAAAATCTTTTAAGATATATCTTGATGACCGGGGATTGTCTGGTTGACCATTGGCTGTCATAAATCCTCGATTATCTGCAAAGAAAAACATTTCAGTACTCAATTTTTCTTTCTGTTCTTTAACTATTTCAGATTACCCAGTGGTGTATTGATCAACAAGAAAAAGGTTTTGAAGATTGAGCGTGTTTGTAGAGTGGGATTTGGAGGGGGAATAAGCAACTTCTTAATCCTAAATTAACTTCATACTTACATCCATAAGCATTTAGGAGTTCTTCTGCTGTAGGTGGACGGTTTTCATCTTCCCCTTCCATAGGTTCTGGTAACATAATACCATATTTATCTTCAAGTACATGCCTCGGAATTAAATGATTAACCAAATTGATAGGTGGTACATGATCCCGCATTTGATCTATTGGTAAAATCCCATTAACAACCATTTCAGCTTTCGTAAAAACAAAACTGGGCATCACCAATCCGGGACAATCACACAACAATAAATCTTTTTCCAAATATAAAGTTTGAAAATGTTTGGTTTTACCTGGCGTCGCCGAAACAGAAACTTTCTTCACAGTCATTAAAGCATTTATGGTAGAACTTTTCCCAACATTCGGATAACCAACCAAACCAATCGTCGTTGTATTTGGATTCACTTTAGGACCTTTATGAATATTACGGAAAAGTTCTATCAAACCTTCACGAGTAAGTAATTCACTTGAATTCACAACATTTTTGATTCGGTTAAATATTACCTGCAATTTTGCAGATGCTTCTTCAACTTCTTTCGACAAATTATCCGCACATTTTCTGATTTCTTCTAATGTTACATTTTCTTTTATTTCAGAGGTTATATTAACTTTCTTTAAAGTATCTGGATCTTTTAGAGTTTCTTTGTTTTTTGAATGTAATTCTTTATTTTGACTCCTATCTGAAGATTCTTCATCATTGGTATCTTCATATTCTTCACTAGTAGAAGTTTCTTCATTTTCTTCATGGGTATCTTTATATTCCAAACTAGTTGAAGTATTTTCTTCATTATCTAGAGTTTCTTTATATTCTTCAGAGATATCTTTAATTTCTTCTTCATGTTCTTCAATGGTTTCTTTTTCAGTTGCCAAAACAGCAGAAAAAAATGCAACACGAACTCCAATTGAACTAAAATAGTCGGCCCAATGCTGCCTTTGTTCTTCAGTCAAGAAATCTGCTTTATTCACAAGGATCATATTTTCTTTATCTTTAGATATTTCTTTGACATATTTCTCTAAATCTTCGCAACGGAATAACAAGGGATTTCTTGCATCAACTATTTGTATAACAACATCACTTCTCTCAACTACTCTCCATAATTGCCGCCAAAATTCCAAATTTTTTTCGTAAGGTGTTAGAAGCATACCTTCGTCTTCTTGTAATTTAGCTAATGAACGCCTCCATTCCAAAAAACTTTCACGTTCATTTTGCTGTAGTTCTTCTGGAGTGGTTTGCGCATCCCAAGCTGGTCTTCTTGGAATTTTAATGATATCTTTATGCTTCTTCTGATCTTCTTTAGCTTTTTTCATCTCATCTTTTGTTAATAAACCAACATTACTGTGTGGATTTATAAACTTTATGTTTAATTTTTCCGCTTGAAATTCGGTTCCTGCTAATTCAGCTGTCGATAAAAATTCTTGAAATGACGATTCCTCTGTTACAGATTGTAAATTTAACCGACCCCAATCGTATCCATCTTGAATTTCAGTTGTATGTAACTAAAAAACAGACGAATCAAATCTTTTTCATTTTAAATTTAATAACATGTGTTTAATTTTGAGGTTATATTATGGAAATACTTACTAGTGAATTATCGTCTACAAATTTTCTGGTTTTTTGTCCACCGAAACGATCTTTAATTAAAGCTCGTCCCAATGAAGAATTTCCTCCTTTATTTTTCTTTCCCATTTTTTTTGTGTTTAATTAATTTTTTTGTTTACAAACTGGAATCTGATTTTGACATTTTTGGTATTTAAAAGGTTATGATGAAAGTGATTAAGTTAACAATTAATTTTAATTGGATAATTAAGAAATTTGGGTGTTTTTAGGGTTTTAAGATTAATGTGATGAAACTATTTTGATGGAATTTTAGAAATTTTTACATTTAAAATTTTATGTTTATATAGGTGAGTTGTTGGTCACGGGTGTATGTTTGGTTGCATACATTAAATTATTCAATTTAGTTTACTATTTTTATCAGAGATATATCACGAGAATGTTATTCCTTTAAGGATATGATAAGATAGAAGGATATGAATTATGAATTTAATAATTTTTAGAATTTTTTTTGTTAATAAAATTTATTTTGTGATCTAAATAATTTTCCTGTTTTTTTTTTATTTAAATTGACATGTAAATAGCCAAGTCTGTAGGAAACTTACCGATTCGGCTATTTTTCCATGAACCTAAAATATTTGGTTTCAATGCCCTGTGAATTAACATTCCGAGAACAAATTTTGTCAAATAAATAATGAAGTTGAAATATTTGAATCAAATCATCCATGAAATAGGTCGGATATGAAGCTTGTTGACGTTGTATGCCAACCTATAAAAATAAAATAAAAAGTTAGTAACTAACCAGTGGCGTAACGATCCCTTCCGGTGCCCCGATGCAGGGTCGGTGTCGGGGCCCCTGTTTGTCAGAAAAAGTTAATCGTGACCCGAAAATTTTGAACAAAATATCGTAATCTCCAATTTTTAATCGTTTCATCTCTTTCCAACTAATTATAATCAGACAATTGCGTAAAACATTAATGGAAACCGGAGAAATTTCATTTTTTTTTTCAATCTCTTTCTAACGTATACAATCCACCATCATTTTATCTCACTTCCATTTATTGCGAGACGAAAATTAAGAATAAATTGTAGGAAAATTAAAAAAAAAATGGAAGAAATTTCAAATTTAATTCGACCTCTTTCTATCGCATACAATTTGCCATTGTTACATCTCAGTTCTACTACTACTTTTGAGATTTAAATATAAATTTTTGGATTAAATTAAAAATAAAAAATCCAATCCCGGCGTTTCTTGAATTCAGGACCTTTCGCTTCCCAGGTGTCCCGTGCAATCTAATTTGCTCCCCAAAATGATTGTTTTTCCTGCGAAAGTAACTTATCCTGAGAGCATTTCGAACTCACTGATATCTTTCTAGCTACGTTTGGAGCTACGATAAAAAAACAGTTTTTTCATGTGAACTTTCGAGGTGGTCTCGAAATAAAAAAAAAATAACATATTCGGATTCTGCGAAAAATTTTACAACATGTATTTTGATCGTATTTTAAATGAAAAATCAGATTATTCATAGAGGAATTTACAATTTTTTTGTTGGCAACACTCACCGTTGGTGATTTTATACAGTACTACCAACTATATTTTTGATATATCTAAATTTTTTCAATCTTTCTCATTCTCTGTTTTTTTTTAGACCCTGAAACATTTGCAAAAAAGAAAAATTATGTAATCTACTGAAATTTATCGAATTTTGTATTTGTTAAGTTAGCAACAATTCCAATTCATTCCAATCCGGATTAATTGTATTACTAGAACTTAGTTGCTTGTTCTCTAATCTCTAATAATATGTTAGAAAATAACGTAAGACGAATACTGTTATCATCTAAATATATTTGACAGACATCAATTTAAAATATGAACGGTCCTGATATGCTGGGTGCAATTAGAGGCGTGCACACACACACATGAGGAAAGATTACCATAGAAAATACATAAATCACAGATTGTTGTGATGGGATGTTGTGTTAGGATGGAAGCGAGAAGTTATAATCAATTTCTCACATAGCCAGATGTAGCGCTCTCTATTATTAGTCAGCCTAATTACAGTAATACCTGATCATATCTTTAATTCTTTACATTTCCATACGAAAATGAACCAACTTCGGGCTACAAATATTTATTTAATTTAATTTAATTTTTCGGTTTGTTAGATAAATGCATTGCCCATGCAAGAAACAAAGATAAAGGGAACTGAGTTAATTGAATTCATTCAATGCACATGTTTCGCAATTCAAATGAATATTTTTTAATGACTGTTATTATTGTTTTGTTCTTTCGATTTGAACGCGTGCAGGGTAAGTCATTAAGCATTTGGTTCTTGAAATTCGTTTTAGAATTGCTGTAATTTTCCTCATAAAATGTCTATATTTAACTAAAAAATTGTATTTTCGAAAATTAAATGCTTGCAATTTATTATAATCATTGATGTAAGTACCCAGAAAAATAAAATCCCTTGACTTTTTAAAGTAAAACATTTTTATTTATTAGATGAGAAAAATAATTGAGATTTTTAAAATCAATATTTTCGATTTGCCGCGTATTATTTTTAAAATTCAGCTGAAGTTTCGGTCAGATATCATTAATCATGATTAAAGTTAAATTAAAAAATCTATTTCGGTTATTGAGTCTCGAACCACCAACGGTCCTAATTTACTATTTCTAAGTCTGAACTCAGACTATCTGATTCTTGTGAAAATTTTGTATTTGGCAAGGCTTAAGAGACTTTCACAATAAATGTCATTTGGTCATATAACCTAGGTTAATTTGGAGTACCAACATAAAAAATTTTACCAACTCATTAAAATATAAATCTAGATGATTGCGCCCCCAACCGTCGGACTTGAAAACTTCGCAACGTTTCTGGAAATTTTATATTTAAGTCATTTTTAAGTAATGACTCATAATTACCAAAATAAGCAAAAAAAAGAATAATATTAATATTTTCGTTGTATTTTCGAACGGTTAAGCGCGCACACCTTTTATGGTTGTAACTCTTCCAATAGGAATGTCTAATTTATCACACCGGACTCATTTGGATTATCAATGAAATAATTTTCTTTTACGGTTCATTTTTGTCCTATAAAATTTTATTAGTCGCTTTAAATATCTATTTGACATTACAACTTAGTTTTATGGGGAAACGTGTGATCAAATTTAACTGTTTTCTTAAATCCGTACACAGAAATTTTCTTTTTTTATTAAATTATAATCTTCGTTTAAAAAAAAAAATGAAAATGCGTAAGAAAAAGGTGCTTTAAAACAGGTTGTTATTAATAAATTTTGTAACCATTTTAAAATAACCAAAAACATTTTTTTTACTAATTGAATTACCATTTATTGAATTATACAAAGCTGACATAGTTTGATAGTTTTACAGTTTAACAATTTCACAGTTTGAAACATTGAATGTTTAAGTTTTAAAATTTGACAGCTTTATAGTTTCACAATTTAAGTTTTACAGTTCGAGAATAGATGGCGTTCGGATTTCATTCCCTCCGCTGCATTAAATATTGTAGGTACGCCACTGTATGTATGAAGTTTAATGTGTATATTTCTAAAATACTTTATGGGGATGCGCAAATTTTTTTTCAGCTCTTTTACATTTATTAATACGATACCTTTTAACAAGTTTCTCCTTGAATGGATCATAATTTGGTGGTCACGGTATCAATTTAGCGCCATCTATATAAAATCACGTACTGTTTATTAGGTGTATGCAACTCGTTCCTGCATCTCGTTTGCCATCATTTTTATATTATCATTTTATACGCATGATTATATTCGATGTAATAAGATGGATCGTTGGGGGCACACTGTAATTACAATGTGATGCCAACACCTGTTCTAAACTGAAACTGCCCATTTTCTGTTATTGGAGATAATGTTTTCGCGCTATAAACACTTAAACGAGGACAAAAAGAAGAAAAAAAAACGTTAATAAGCCGATTATCGCATCGGTTTTCTTATGTAGCATCGAATTATTTTCTTTGCCAATTTTTGAAGTTTGCACATTTTTTGTACAAAATTTTCGTAATTATGTGAACATTTAACATTTTGGCATCATTTGTATTTTGACATGTTAACATTTGACATTCATACTTTGTCTTAAGTCGTAGTCCCATTTTAATTTTAATTTTGTTATTTTCATATTTGACATTTGTCATTTAAACATTTGACGTTTGACACTTAATATTTTGTCTAAAAGTCTTTCATTCAAGTTCGTTTTGACAATGCCTTTAAGGTTTATCAACTGAATATATTTTATCTTATAGTGTATATAAATATTTGCAATTGTAGGAGACAACGTCGAACCCATGGGGTATTTTAACATTTTTTTAAATATTATTATTAATTAGTTTGCTTTTATGGTTGTTAAAGATTATCTGCACGTTGTTATGTGAAGATATTGCTTGAAGCAAAATTCACAGATCGCACAATTGATCTCTTCATAAAAGCTCAGAGCGTATGTTTATTTGCAATGTTTAAGTTGAGTCGGGAGTTTATGTAGATTTAATGAATAACTTCAGAAATCAGATACAACAGCTCTTTGCAAATTTTTCACCTTAAGTTAATCGATAATTTAAAAAGAAAATTAAAGATTGTGCGAAAAATAAAACCGATAATGTTAATTTTTTATTTCTATTTTATTTCATATTTACGTATTTTAAATTTGAATCTTACAAAAACATTGATAGAGTGGTAACCATGGTAAGCGTACCTTTAAGATAAATCTTTATATCCACTACTCATCTATTCATTCAACCATACTATTTTGGTATTTGGTATTTAAAGTTTGGAAGTTTTGTATATCAAAAATTTATTATTTTGACATCTTTGACATTTATACGTCTTTTGCATGTTTGATTATTGTCAAAAATTTAATTGATGATTATCCGAATCAGCAATCGATATTCAAAATGACTTTGAAACCATCTAAAGATTACCAGTAAAATACCAATACCAATCATTTACAAAGACATAAAGGCAAAGAAAAATAAGAAACAAGCATGGCAAAAAAAATTAAGTAAAGAAGGATAACAAAACAGAGAAGGAAAATAATGACTGAGGGAACTAGCATCAAAGTATAAAAAAGAAATATAACACAATCCATCTAAGTAATTGAGTAAAGAAGCAAAAGAAAATGAAATGTGAAGAGAGGCAGATGGGATGATGCAAAGAAAGAAAGAGAGGCACAACAAGAAGAAAAGATAGAATTAAGGAACAGTAGAAATATAAACTACAACATAGTAAGTCGCGATAAATATGAAAACAGAAAACCAATTAAAAAAAACAACAGAAAGAAAGAAAAAAGGGTATAAAGGGCGAGAAGAGGTAAAAAAAGATGTAAATGAAAGAAATATAGAAAAGAAGGAGGAGGAAGAAAGAATGTGAATGTGAAAAGATCTAGAGAAATAATGTAATGATATGAAGATATGGTAGATAATAAATAAATCGCATAGAGCAAAAGAAAAATAAAGAAGGATTAGAAAGGCGAGAAAATTAAGGTTATAAAATAAATAACAAAAGGCAGAAAAAGAAACTTTAACGCAGATAATCACAATAATGGAATAAGATAGTACAGAACAAAGAAAAAAAATAGAAGAAAAGAAAGTAGTAACAGAAAAAAATAGAATGAAGATATGAAGCGGAGATAAGAAAAAAGAAGAAAGAAGAAAAGAAAGAAAAATGTCTAGAAGGAAACAAGGAATGTATTAAGAAAAAGGAATGAGATAGCAAACAAGAAGAACAATAGAAGAAAAGAAAAAAGAAATTAGAAATATGGAAAGAGAGAAGGAAAATTACAATTTCATATTTAAGAATTCTGATGTCTTAACGTTCATATTTTGAAATTTTCCTAAAATTTAATTTCCAGAAATACTTTTGTATTATCCACAGCGTTGTTGAACGATTTTCGATGCTGAATAGAAATTTTAATGAATTCTGATTATAAACGTAAATTGAATAAAATTTAATTGAAATTAATTGGCAATATAACGGGAGACAGAAACAGTCACATTTCAGATAAAATATAGAAAGCAATACATAAGACACTAAATCATAATTTCAATTAAATAGAAATATTTCCTGTAATAAAATATAAATAAACGTAAGAGTTGGAAACTAATCGATATATCTATGTAGTTTAAAGAGCAACTCAATATTAGGAAGAATGCGACCAATTTTCCATTATCCATTATGCTTTTCAATAGAGACGGATCCAAGAAAGGAAATAATAAATTATTTTCGAATAAGTCATCCGCATTTTCTCACTTTATCGTTCCTTATTGTTAGGTCGAATGTTTTCACCTTATTTGGTCTAACACTAATTTAACACTTTTTACTGTGGGAAAACTGATGTTTCTTGATATTTGTTTAATTTCCCCATCGGCCACATAATAAACAATCAATTTTAGGAAGAAAAAGTCGTGCTGCTCGTGAAATCTATTTGTGGCCAGCGGCGTACTTTTCAGGGGTACCACACGTAAGATTTTTAAATATCCCTACATCGTACACAAAATCCCTTACTATGCTGTCAATTTATTAAATTTTTGTTTGAAAACTTAAAAAAATCGAAAATATCAAAATTGAAATATTAAAGAAATTGAAATTAAAATAGAAAGAAAGAGACAAAACTTCAACTGACAAATATCAAATGTCAAATATCAAAATATATCTTAATATTAAACAATTTTGAAAATCAAAAATTGTCCAAATTATGCATCAATTTTATTTTCTTTTCAATCTAGAACTGGCAATGCTTATAAACAATTTCAATTGGTTTTATTTTGAATACCTTTTTTTTGAGAAACCAGATGGCGCACCGAATTCATTTCTATTAGAACGCTCAACATTTAGCTACGCCAATGCTTGTGAGTAAAATTATTATAAAAAAAAAAACAATTCTGATCGGTGCGATACGAAAATATTCCTTTGTGTGATTTTCGTTATTTTTTTGTTGTTGTTGGTCTTGTGTTAAACGCGCGCAGTACCACGTTATTGATTGGATGGTTTAAAGGCAGTGTTTTAACACCGTGCCTTCTATTAATCATAATCAATTCGACGGTGCGGCTACTCATTATGGGTTGTTATAGATTGTTGATAGTCGGTGTACGATGCAACACCTTCTTCCCCTTTGCACCGGCTCTTACATTGGAATTTCATTACCCGTACGATTCACACTCTTCATGATTTATTTATTGTTTTTTTTTTTAATTTTATGGCAAGCCACTAAATTATCGGCTATAGTATAGGTCATTAGATAATCGCTTCTTGTTACACAATCAACTGAAATCAAATTAATCAAATCTGAAACGAAAAAAAAAATTCTTTGATTTATTAAGTACCTATTTTCAGGAAACAATATTTCATTCTGAAGGATTCTAAAGAAATCGGAACCCTATTAAATAAAATCACTAGATTTTTAAAAATTAGTTGCCATGAAGGAGCAAGAAAATGGCACCAGATTTAAATTCATTATAGTTTCTTATTTACACGACATTTAGTTTAAAATTTCCCGCTAAAATTTCTATGTGGGTTATATTTTATGTCATATTATTGGATTGAAGTTTGATGTAGTATCAAAATTCGCAAATAGTAAATGTACCGCAAAACTTCTTGATGTGCGTGGTTGCATAAATTATTCAACCATCAACTGCGCCCTATAATACTAGGGAAAAATGGGTGTACTCCATTGTGCAGCTATAAACCCTTTCATTTTTGTATGCCGAAAGATGATCTGTATCCTCATAATACTAGGAATACGAATGTATTTGTTAGATTTATGTGATTTGAATAAATGGTTCTGCGAAAGCCAATGCGTATCAAATTAAAATCATAGCCTCCAAAAATATATTTTATTTTTAATATTACAATGCTACAATATTTATTTGGTCAAGTTGCTTCTTTAAATAAAAATGTCTCGTGGGTCCGATATTTTAATTCGCATTCAAATCACTTCAAAATGAAATGAATCCAGATTGACTGCTGCAGCCATTATTAAGAGCTCAGAGAACCATTGAAAAATCAAATGTAAAATGGGAACGTACTACATTAAAAAAAGGAAATTACGAAAGAACATGCAA